>CM075982.1:3865311-3934970 GCA_038087875.1 Malacoraja senta | reverse complement strand
GCACACTCACATGTGCACACACACACACACACACGCACACACACACACACGGACACGCACACACACACACACGCATGCACGCACGCACACACACGCATGCACACACACACACGCACGCACGCACACACGCACAGCACGCACACACACACACACGCGCGCGCGCGCACACACACACACACACACACGCACTCACACACACACATAACACGCACGCTCACACACACACACGCACGCACGCACACACACGCACGCACACACACGCACACACACACACACACACACCACACACTCAAACACGCACGCGCACACACACACACGCATGCACGCACGCACGCAAGCACACACACAAACACGCACACACGCACGCACACAGATCCATCTAACACCTGCAGCAAACGCTGTACCTTCACGGACGACTGATTAACTTGTTCATTCATTGTTTCCAGAGTTTCAGCCAATCTAGCGAATAGTCAATAGTAATCTCATCCATCAAATGTTAAATAATAAAGTTTCCCGCCCTGACAGATGAATCAGGTACACCTTAAGAGTCAATGCTGGAATCCATTAAGTTCAGTTCAGTTTATTGTCACGTGTTCCCGAGGTACAGTGAAAAGCTTTTGTTGCGTGCGTGCCGGTCGGGGAAAGACAATACATGATTACAATCGAGCCGTTCACAGTGGATAGGTTAGGATAGGCTTACCCGATCTATTCCTCTCATGATTTTATAAACCTCTATATGATTATCCCAAATCCTCCTGCACTAACGTTCACAAGGTATAGGAGTAGAATTAGGCCATTCAGCCCATCGAGTCTACTCCGCCGTTCAATCATGGCTGATCTCTGCCAACTTCCCATTTTCCTGCCTTCTCCCCATAACCCTTGACACCTGCTTTAATCAAGAATTTGTCTATTTCTGCCTTAAAAATTTCCACTTGCATCTGTGGCAATGAGTTCCACAGATTAACTACACAGTGACTAAAGAAATTCCTCCTCACCTTTTATAAAAGAGCGCACTTTAATTTTGAGGCTATGACCTATGGCCCTAGACTCTCCCACTGGCCCTAGATTCTCCCACTGGCCCTAGACTCTCCCACTGGCCCTAGACTCTTCCAAAATGTCCTTTCCACATCCACTCTATCCATGCCTTTCATTTTTCCGTACGTTTCAAGGAATAGAGTCTCAGCCTGCTCAACCTTTCCCTATCTATCATTCAGACTCTCGAGTCCTGGAAACATCTGTGTAAATCTTCTTTGCAACTTTTCCAGCTTGACAACATCTTTCCTATAACACGGTGCCCAGAACTGAACACAATACTCTAAATGTGGCCTCACCAACGTCTTATACAACTGCAATATGACCTTCCAACTTCTATACTCAATACTCTGGCTGATGCAGGCCAATGTGCCAAAAGCCTTTTTGACCACCTTATCTACCTGTGACGCCACCTTCAAGGAACTATGTACCTGCACTCCTCGTTCCCTCTGATCTACGACACTTCCCAGATTGCCACCATTCACTAGATCCTGCATGTGTTAGACTTTCCAAATTGAAACACCTCACATTCTTTGTTGATGAAAATATATATTTTTAATTGGATAATTGCACCCATTAACAACCAAATTGAAAGAATATCACCAAAATGGATTGATATGAAAAGTAGACACATTTAGATTAGCGATACAACGCAGAAACGCTGACCAACGATCACCCATTCATTAGTTCCAACCTACACACCTGGGACATTTCCACCAACCATTCCTCGGACCCACCTGGCCAACTGATCAAGATCCGGCTGTACTTTTTGACAACTGTCTTCACTATCCACCATACCACCCACTTTTGTATCAGAGAAAAATGACAATGACCGTTGCCAGGGCTAGAGGGGGTGAGCTACAGGGAGAGGTTGAGTAGGCTGGGACTCTATTCCTTGCAGCGCAGGAGGATGAGGGATGATCTTATAGAGGTGTATAAAATCATGAGAGGAATAGATCGGGTAGACAGACGCACAGAGTCTCTTGCCCAGAGTAGGGGAATCGAGGACCAGAGGACGTAGGTTCAAGGTGAAGGGGAAAAGATTTAATAGGAATCTGAGGGGTAATATTTTCACACAAAGGGTGGTGGGTGTATGTGACGAGCTGCCAGAGGAAGTAGTTGAGGCTGGGTCTATCCCATCTTTTAAGAAACAGTTAGATAGGGACATGGATAGGACAAGTTTGGAGGGATATGGACCAAGCGCAGCAGGTGGGACTACTTCTTCTGGCGTATGGCGTGCACAGCCTAAAGTTGAAGGACAACTTGTTCTATTTGATCTTATTTGATCGTGCACGCCGGGTTGATTGCATTCGTCGAAACAGGGCGGGCCACGTGAAGGTTGCAATCTCCCACCCCAGGTGGGACTAGTGTAGATTGGACATGTTGGCCGGTACGGGCAAGTTGGGCCGAAGGGCCTGTTTCCACATTGTATCGCTCTATGACTCTATCGGCAAACTTGCTAACTTTGCCAGTTGGTGAAAGGGTTCTGTTGCCTGTTCTATTCTATTTTCTGTGTTTTTTTGGCAGTTCATTGAATTGTGGAAATTTCGTGAACAGAATGAGAATCTTCATCCGTCTGCATGTACCTCAATCCCAGACCTGCCTTGGAACTATCATATCTAATCCCTTATTAGATCCCTAGATCTTTGTTTGCTTAGTTTTTTTTCATTTAGAGATACAGCGCGTATACAGGCCCAAGTCCACACCAACCAGTGATCCCCACACACTTACAATACCTACACACACTAAGGACAATTTTACCTTCATACCAAGCCATTTCCATAAGGTCATAAGGTCATAAGTGATAGGGACAGATTTAGGCCATTCGGCCCATGAAGTCTACGCCATTCAATTATGGCTGTTCTATCTCTCCCTCCTCACCCCATTCTCCTGCCTTCTCTCCATAACCCTTGACACACATACTCATCAAGAATCTATCTATCTCTGCCTTAAAATTATCCATTGATGACCTCCACAGCCTTCTGTGGCAAAGAATTGCCCAGATTCACCACCCTCTGACCAAATAAATTCCTCCTCATCTCCTTCCTAAAGGAACGTCCTTTAATTCAGAGGCTGGTGTCCTCTAGTCCTAGACTCTCGCACTAGTGGAAACATCCTCTGCACATCCACCCTGTCCAAGGCCTTTCAAACCTGTACGTCTCTGGAGCGCGGGAGGAAGCCGACGATCTCGGAGAAAACCCACGCGGGTCACGGGGAGAACGTACCCGCGGTCAGGATCGAACCCGGGTCTCTGGCGCTGCGGGGCAGCAACTCTACCGCTGCGCCACCGAGCAGCCCGAGTTTGAAACCCTGCTTGGGGATTACTCCAAAATCAGGCGATCAATTTTCTCTCTGGAGTGATTTATCTTCGGGAGCGGCGCGATAGATTTTCATTTTTTAATATAATTGTCGCTCAGAAAAGTAACGTGTAGCGCAACTTGCTGTCTTAATAAATAGCCAGGAGCAATGGTGACTGAATGGTGAGATCATTGCATTAACAATGACATACGGTGCCATAAATTATTCACGTTCAGAAGGAATACATCATCTCCAGTGGAAAGTGCTTATAAATATTTAGCTTCCTCCATGTTTCAGGCAGACATCACTGTGAACTCGTTAAATACCCAGTTATACCCCAATGGAGGGAGGGGGGTTGGGGGTGGGGGTGGGGGTGGGGGGGAAACATTCTCAATGGATATTTATTGTCACATATGCAATTAAACATTTTACAGCATAATACATTTCGGGCAATCACGGTGGCGCAGCGGTCGAGTTGCTGCCTCACAGCGCCAAAGATCCTGGTTCGATTCCGACTACAGGTGCCGTCTGTACGGAGTTTGTACGTTCTCCCTGTGACCTGCGTGGGTTTTCTCCAGGATCTTCGGTTTCCTCCCACACTCCAAAGACGTGCAGGTTTGTAGGTTAATTGGCTTCAGTAAATGTAAAAAATTGTTCCTAGTGGGTGTAGGATTGTGTTAATGTGCGGGGATCGCTGGTCGGCGTGGACCCGGTGGGCCGAAGGGCCTGTTTCCGCTCTGTATCTCTAAGCTAAACTAAATATAATAAGGCAAGTGTGGAGCCAATTTATCGGGTTCAAGGTCCGGATTCCCGCGTGTACGTTCTACCGGAATAACTCCCGATCCCCTTCGTCGCTCACGATGCAGGTCACGGGGAGAACGTTCAAACTCCATACAGACAGCACCCGTAGCTGGGATCGCACCCGGGTCTCTGGCGCTGTGAGGCAGTAACTCTACCGCTGCGCCACCGTGCCGGTTGACGTATTCAGAGACATGCCAAATTTGTTTAAACTGCTAAGGAAATGATAGTTGCACATTGCCATTTGTGTTATCTACTTGCACAAGAACTAGCAAGCAAACTGTGAGTCACGGCAACTGAGCACTTTGTTCTGATAACATTGAGCTGAAATACTCCATTAATAGACACCAGAAGCTGGAGTAACTCAGCGGGACAGGCAGCATCTCTGGAGAGAAGGAATGGGTGACGTTTCGGGTCGAGATCCTTCATCAGTCTGAAGAAGGGTCTCAACCAGAGATCAGTATGAAGAAACATAGAAACTTAGAAAATAGGTGCAGGAGTAGGCCGTTCGGCCCTTTGAGCCATTCAATCTGATCATGGCTGATCATCCTGAATCAGTACCCAGTTCCTTCTTTTTCCCCATATCCCTTGATTCCATTAGCCCAATGAGCTAAATCTAACTCCCCTTCTCTCCAGAGATGCTGCCTGTCCCGCTGAGTTACTCCAGCATTTTGTGTTTATCTTTGGTTTAAACCAGCATCTGCAGTTCCTTCCTGCAGGGTTCTCCTGACCGCCGGAACACCATCACCCGGCGAGAAGGGCCTGTAACATCGGCCCCCGTAGCGGTGACTGCGGAGGCCTCAGTAGGCCCGACTATGGTTGGACATTGGGATGGGGATTGGTCTTTGTGCCTTCCCTCACAGTGGGAACCATTGGATGTTTTTTATGTTTAAATTTCTTTATTATTGTATTGTTGATGATGTAGATTGATGATGCATGTGAATCAATCACACTTAGCCAGCATCACTAACTCCACCCCATTATAACATTTATACTAACGCCCATTCCCAGCACCGTTAGTTGAAGCAGCCAGGATGAACTGACAACACCTCGCTCTGTAACGCTGCCAAGTTAAAGTGCTGAATAAAGATGTGCGTGAATCTTATACGCTTTGAAGTGATTTACATGGTGTCAGAAGTGGGATACTCCGTCGGTGTAATCTCAATCTCAGGCTCATTTTGGAGCGTGCTGTCAGGATCAACCTCAAGCTCAATCCTGACAAGTGCAAGTTCAGGGTTCCAGTGGTCTCCTATGTCGGCCACATCTTCACCCCTGACGGCCTCAAACCGGATCCGAAGAAGACTTCTGCCATCACAGAAATGCCCGCACCCACTGACGTGAAAGGCCTGCAACGTTTCCTGGGCATGGTAAACTATCTCGGAAAGTTCATACCCAACCTCAGCGAATTAAGCTCCACATTGCGGCAGCTGACAAAAAAAGGACACTGCATGGTCATGGTTCCAGCAACATCAGGATGCCTTCGATGTTCTGAAATCAAAACTGACCAGTGCACCGACCCTGACTTTTTTCGACCTGAAACGTCCGGTGGTGATCACCTGCGATGCCTCGAAATTCGGGCTCGGCGCAGCCTGCCTGCAACCGTCTGATGATGGTACCCTACTACCCGTCGCGTATGCCTCTCGCACCATGACCGACACGGAGCAGCACTACGCGCAAATCGAAAAGGAACTGCTGGCGGTCGTCTTTGCCTGCTCCAAATTCCACGACTTCGTCTTTGGCAACACGTTCATGGTTGAGACGGATCACCAGCCACTGGTGACAATCGTGAACAAGCCTATCCACGCCGCCCCAGCTCGTTTGCAGCGCATGATGTTGCAGCTGCAGCGGTACGACTTCTCTATTACCTACAAAAAGGGCAAGGACATGCATGTTGCTGACACACTCTCTCGTGCCCCTCGAACATCTTGCGAACAACACCCACACAAACAGGAGAATTTCACTGTTCTCGGTGTCGGTCTAATCTCCAGCAAGCAACTGCGCACCCTGGCCGCGCACACTGCCAAGGATGATACGCTTCAAGCCCTCTCGTCCATCATCAAGACAGGCTGGCCAGGCAAACAATCCAACACGCCCACTGAGGTGCAGCCGTACTTTTTGGTCCGCGATGAACTGGTGGTTCAGGATGGTGTGGTCGTCAAGGGCCACAAGGTAGTTGTACCTGCATCGCTACAAGACGAATACTTCAAAGAGGTACACGGCGGTCACCCAGGAGCCGACTCCACACTGGCACGCGCCCGGGATCTGTTCTACTGGCCTGGAATGGCCACGTACATCCGGGACCGCGTAGCCTCCTGCCCCACTTGCAACAATCTTGCAACTCATCAGCAGCGGCAACCCCTTCTGCAACAACCTCCACCAGCACTGTCATGGTCGTCGCTGGCTGCGGACATTTTCGAATGGTGCGGTAAGCACTACCTCGTTCTGGTCGACTCGTACTCCAACTGGTTTGAACTTGACCAACTTACCTCCCTCACGTCGGTGATGGTCATCAGGAAGCTGAAAAGACATTTCGCAGACCATGGCATTCCTGTTATTCTGAGAACCGACAATGGTCCACAGTTCACCAGCCACTTGTTCAAGCTTTTCGCTGACCGATGGAACTTCCAGCACGTCACAAGCAGTCCCGAGTATCCACAGAGTAATGGACTCGCTGAACACGCTGTCAGGATTGCCAAGCACTTGCTGGAGGGAGCGCGCATTTCAAAGTCTGACGTCTATCTCGATCTACTGAATCTCAGAAACATTCCGAGAGACGGAATCTTGGGGTCACCAGCACAGCGGCTGCTGTCGAGGGTGACGAGGTCTCCGGTCCCCATCGCACAACAGCAGCTGGTTCCTCGGGTGTTGAAGCCCGCCACTATCCAGCAACGTCTCCAAGAGAAGCACGAGACCCAGAAACGGTCATACGACAGCTCCAGCAGACAACTCCAGCCTCTACTGCCGGGCCAGGTCGTCCGTCTGCGAACTCCAACTGGTCATTCTCGTCTGGGCATTGTTGTACGCCCGACTGATGAGCCGCGATCGTACCTTGTGGACTGTGAGGGAGCGGTTTACCGGAGAAGTCGTCAACACCTGCTTGCTGTGAAGGAGCCCCGACCGCCGCCTGCCGATCCCTATGCTCCGCCGCTCCAGTTCCAGCCGCCTTCCGCAATGTCTCCCGCCCGTCCCCGCATGCCTGCCACTCCCCCATGTCCCTCTGTCTCCACTAACCACGGGGTTTCACCCACCGCATGTTTCCCCCCTCGGTCACCACAATCCTCTCCCGTGCGATTTTCACCTTCAGCCTCTCCGCCAAATCCTTCAGTTGAGGGAGGGGATGGTTGGGTCCGCACGCGTTCGTGCCGTGTTAGTAGACCACCAGACAGGTATGGCGAGTATGTTTAATATGCTTTTAATCTTTAGGGGGACGGATGTAGATTGATGATGCATGTGAATCAATCACGCTTAGCCAGCATCACTAACTCCACCCCATTATAACAATTATACTAATGCCCATTCCCAGCACCGTTAGTTGAAGCAGCCAGGATGAACTGACAACACCTCGCTCTGTAACGCTGCCAAGTTAAAGTGCTGAATAAAGATGTGTGTAAATCTTATATGCTTTGAAGTGATTTACAAACTCCCCGTCTCTCCAGAGATGCTGCCTGTCCCGCTGAGTTACTCCAGCATTTTGTGTTTATCTTTGGTTTAAACCAGCATCTGCAGTTCCTTCCTGCAGGGTTCTCCCGAGGCCGGAACACCATCACCCGGCGAGAAGGGCCTGTAACATCGGCCCCCGTAGCGGTGACTGCGGAGGCCTCAATAGGCCCGACTATGGTTGGACATGGGGATGGGGATTGGTCTTTGTGCCTTCCCTCACAGTGGGAACCATTGGATGTTTTTTATGTTTAAATTTCTTTATTATTGTATTCTTTGTATTCTTATTAATGTGCTGCAATGGCAACTTGAATTTCACTACACCAATTGGTGTGTGACAATAAATGAACCTTTGAACCTTCCTACACAGCTCCATGAATACATTGCTACTGAACTATGAGCTGTCCAGGGTTCTGAAAACCTGCATTAGTACATACGGTGCCCTCTATAATGTTTGGAACAAAGACCCATCATTTATTTATTTGTCTCTGTACTCCACAATTTGAGATTTGTAATAGAAAAAAAATCACATGTGGTTAAAGTGCACATTGTCAGATTTTATTAAAGGCCATTTTTATACATTTTGGTTTTACCATGTAGAAATTACAGCTGTGTTTATACATAGTCCCCCCCATTTCAGGCCACCATAATGTTTGGGACACATGGCTTCACAGGTGTTTGTAAATGCTCAGGTGTGTTTAATTGCCTCCTTAATGCAGGTATAAGAGAGCTCTCAGCACCTAGTCTTTCCATCACCTTTGGAAACTTTGATTGCTGTTTATCAACATGAGGACCAAAGTTGTGCCCATGAAAGTCAAAGAAGCCATTATGAGACTGAGAAACAAGAATAAAACTGTTAGAGACATCAGCCAAACCTTAGGCTTACAAAAATGAACTGTTTGGAACATCTGAGGAAGGACATTATAGCCATAGAGGGAGTGCAGAGAAGGTTCACCAGACTGATTCCTGGGATGTCAGGACTTTCATATGAAGAAAGACTGGATAGACTTGGCTTATACTCGCTAGAATTTAGGAGATTGAGAGGGGATCTTATAGAAACGTACACAATTCTTATGGGGTTGGACAGGCTAGATGCAGGAAGATTGTTCCCGATGTTGGGGAAGTCCAGGACAAGGGGTCACAGCTTAAGGATAAGGGGGAAATTCTTTAAGACCGAGATGAGGAAAAACATTTTCACACCGAGAGTGGTGAATCTCTGGAACTCTCTGCCACAGAGGGTAGTTGAGGCCAGTTCATTGGCTATATTTAAGAGGGAGTTAGATGTGGCTCTTGTGGCTAAAGGGATCAGGGGGTATGGAGAGAAGGCAGGTACGGGATACTGAGTTGGATGATCAGCCATGATCATATTGAATGGCGGTGCAGGCTCGAAGGGCCGAATGGCCTACTCCTGCACCTATTTTCTATGTATCTATGTATCATTCAGAAGAAAGAGAGCACTGGTGAGCTTACTAATTGCAAAGGGACTGGCAGGCCAAGGAAGACCTCCACAGCTGATGTTAGAAGAATTCTCCCTATAATAAAGAAAGCCCCCAAACACCTGTCCGACAGATCAGAAACACTCTTCAGGAATAATTGCCTAATTCTACTCATATTCCTTATGACCGTATGAGCTGTTTCTGGGGCGTTTCTGGGGTGTTTTCCCAGCCAGGCCACCATCAATCATATTTGGACTGGCCTTGTGGAAACCTGATCCTATATCTTGCTGTTAGACACAAAATGCTGGAGTAACTCAGCGGAACAAGCAGCATTTCTGACAGGAATGAATGGGTGACATTTCGGGTTGAAGAAGGGTCTCGAACCAAAACGTCACCCATTCCTTCTCTCCAGAGGTGCTGCCTGTCCCGCTGAGTTACTCCAGCATTTTGTGTCTACCTTCGATTTAAGCCAGCATCTGCAGTTCTTTCCTACACACTATATCTTGTTGTGTTCTCTTCCGTCAGCCCACAGGCTGAGAGCTCCTGTCACCATTCCGCATCTCCTGCCTGCATTGTTGCTGATGCCTGCCAACACTACAGGCTGGATGTGACAAGGCTTTAGAGTCACACATAGCTCACTCTGTGGCTCGCTGCCCTGTGTCTCTCTGGTACGATGCACATATGAGCCAGTGTTGGTGACAGTGCGGACTCCAACTTCTGTCTCGATCTCTGCGCCCTCCTCTCCAATGCTCACAGTGGTCTTCATCACTGGTCCCCTGCTGCTTCTTCCAATCTAGACACTGCCTGGAACGGCAGAAGCACTCAGCACCACTCTGCATTCACCTGTAGAAGCCAGGCTTTGTGTTGTGAAATGCTGCAAATTCTTGTAGATATGGCCAAATATCACACATACACGCACGCACACTCACACACACTCACATACACACTCACACACACACACACACACTCACACACACTCACACACACACTCACACACACACACACTCACACACACTCACATACACACTCACACACACACACACTCACATACACACACACGCACACTCACACACACTCACATACACACACGCACACACACACGTACACTCACACACACACACACGCACACACTCACGCACAGACACACACACCCACACGCACACTCACACGCACACTCACATACACACACATGCACTCACACACATGCACACTCACATACACGCACACACGCATGCCCACGCACACACACACACGCGCATGCGCACACATGCATGCACGCACACACACACTCACACACACACTCACACACACACTCAAACATACACACACACCCACGCACACACACTAACACACACACTGACATGCATGCATGCAGTCATGCACACACATGTATGCATACACGTACAGACCCACACAGATGCACACATACACACACATGCATGCACACATGCACGCACACACAAAATCATGCATGCACATGCATACAACACACACAATTACACATACATACATATATGTGTATGTGTGTGTTGTGTGTGTGTGTGTGTGTGTGTGCATGTGTGTGTGTGTGTGTGTGTATGTGTGTGTGTGTGTGTGTGTGTGTGTGTGTGTGTGTGTGTGTGTGTGTGTGTGTGTGTGTGTGTGTGTGTGTGTGTGTGTGTGTGTGTGTGTGTGTGTGTGCGCGTGTGTTGTCCATATCCCTCCATGCCTTTCCTATCCATACCCCTATTACATGTCTGAAGAAGGGTCTTGCCCGAAACATCACCCATTCCTTCTCTCCAGCGATGCTGCCTGACCTGCTGAATTACTCCAGCATTTTGTGTCCGTCCTCTATTACCTGGATTGGTTCTCACAGACGGATCATTTTCCCGTGCCGTACATTTAACGAGCCTTCAGTACCGTGACTGGCAATTATATATGAGAAAACCGGAATAATACTGAGCCCTTATTTCCCAGCTTAGGCTTTCAAAGCATAGTCTCAGTCCCATTGGACCATACATTTTGGTTTCAGCCACCCAAGCATAACAAATGAACTGGTCTATATTTTCTATTAAATGAAGACAAAATACTTAAATGTTTCCAAAAGACATCTCATTAATCATGCTGTGGTTAATGAAATTGATGAAGCATGCTTCCAACAAAATATCATTTCTTTTTTAGGAGATTGACTCGTTAGTATAAATCAGGTGAACCCTTTTAGAGGCATTTTTTTGCTCACTGATCCATTGCCTAGCCTAACTTTTATTAAATTCAAACGTTGATGAATTAGCGGGTAAAATAATTTTTAAATTGCCCACAGCGTTCGCAGAGTGTACCAGCAACAATGCGGCATCAAGCAGCAGTTTGTCAAATTAACCGTTTTCACTTCATTTTCCTTCTGCTCCGATTATTGATGAGCAGAGCCAACGGTTTTGTTCCGCGCCCACCACCTGCCGAGCAACAGCTTGAGCAGTTTTCAGACGAGGCGACGTTTCCATCCACTACGTTCCGGGAGCGACACTCTAAAGTTTTAGTGTGGAGTTTAGAAGGATGAGAGGGGATCTCATTGAAACATATAAGATTGTTAAGGGCTTGGACTCACTAGAGGCAGGAAACATGTTCCCGATGTTGGGGGAGTCCAGAACCAGGGGCCACAGTTTAAGAATAAGGAGTAAGCCATTTAGAACGGAGACGAGGAAACACTTTTTCTCGCAGAGAGTGGTGAGTCTGTGGAATTCTCTGCCTCAGAGGGCGGTGGAGGCAGGTTCTCTGGATGCTTTCAAGAGAGAGCTAGATAGGGCTCTTGAAGATAGCCAGGAGTCAGGGGATATGGGGAGAAGGCAGGAACGGGGTACTGATTGGGGATGATCAGCCATGATCACATTGAATGGCGGTGCTGGCTGGAAGGGCCGAATGGCCTACTCCTGCACCTATTGTCTATTGTCTATAGTTTAGTTTATTGTCACGTTCGTAAGTTGTAGGGGCAGAATTAGGCCATTCGGCCCATCAAGAATACTCGGCAATTAGATCCTGGCTGATCTATCTCTCCTAACCCCATTCTCCTGCCTCCTCCCCATAACCCCTGACACCCGTACTGATCAATGCCCCATGTGTACCGAGCTACAGTGAAAAGCTCTTTTACAGCCTGGGCAAAGACTACATGAGATGTCTTTACGAGGATGTTGTCAGGATGCGAGGGCCTGATCTATAGGGGGAGGTTGGGCAGCCTCTTCAAGCGCCGATGGTTTAAACCCACAGTCTGAGCACATGGCTATTCATTACATCCCCCCTCGACTCCGTCCAAGGACCCAAACAGTCTTTCCAGCTGTGGCAGAGGTTCACCTGCACCTCCTGCAACCTCATCTACTGCATCCGCTGTTCCAGGTGTCAACTTCTCTACATCGGTGAGACCAAGCGTAGGCTTGGCGATCGCTTCACCCAACACCTCCGCTCAGTTCGCACTAACCAACCTGATCTCCCGGTGGCTCAGCACTTCAACTCCCCCTCCCATTCCGAATCCGACCTTTCTGTCCTGGGCCTCCTCCATGACCAGAGTGAGGCCCACCGTAAATTGGAGGAGCAGCACCTCATATTTCGCTTGGGTAGTTTACACCCCAGCGGTATGAACATTGACTTCTCCAATTTCAGGTAGTCCCTGCTTTCTCCTCCCCTTCCCAGCTCTCCCACAGCCTACTGTCCCCCCATCTTCATTTCTTTTTCTCCGCCCCCCCCCCCTCTCGACATCAGTCTGAAGAAATGGTCTCGACCCGAAACATCGCCATTTCCTTCTCTCCGTAGATGCTGACTCACCCGCTGAGTTTCACCAGCATTTTTGTCTACCTTGGCTATCCATTCATGTCATCTGCCCTCGAAAGAACCGGGCAGAAGCGCGGCACGATGGTGCGGCGGTAGAATCGCTGCCTCACAGCGCCGGAGACCCGGGTTCGATCCTGACTACGGGTGCTGTCAGTGCGGAGTTTGCACGTTCTCCCCGTGACCTGCGTGGGTTTCCTCCAAGATCTCCGGTTTTCCCTCACACTCCAAAGACGTGCAGGTTTGTCGGCTAATTGGCTTGGTAAAATTATAAATCGTCCCCAGTGTGTGTGTAGGATGGTATTCGAATGTGCGGAGATCGCTGGTCGGCGCGGACTCGAATAATAATTTTCCTCAGCAACCTAAAAAAAAACTGCTTTGTAAGGGGGCTTTATTAATTTAAAGATTAATTAGAAAAATTGCATTACAGGTTAGATCCTCCAATATTAATTCAGTTTTTTTTAAATTATACTCACTTCATATGAGTTCATTGGGAACAATAAATCAAAACACAATTTTAAGGGACCCGTGATCAAGAATAAAGACAGCACTGAATTATCTCTTTATACATTTTTAAAACGGAAATAAATAACTTCTCATTGTTTATTTATGCTCTCAGTAATCCTTCCCTCTTTATTTATCATCGCTCACCAAGGTTTCTCTTTGTTGCAGTGATTGAATTGGTCAGGTTTTGATTAACTGTTTTATTGGTTTAGTTTAGAGATACAGCGCGGAAACAGGCCCTTCGGCCCACCGCGTCCGCACCGACCAGCGATCACCCGCACACTAACACTATCCTACACACACTAGGGACAATTTCACACATACACCAAACCAACTAACCTACAAACCTGCACGTCTTTGGAGTGTGGGAGGAAACCGAAGATCTCGGAGAAAACCCGCGCAGGGGTGTAAGCTGCCCAAGCAAAATATGAGGTTCTGTTCCTCCAATTTGCGCTGGGCCTCACTCTGACAGTGGAGGAGGCCCAGGACAGAAAGGTCCGTGTGGGAATGGGAGGAGGAGGTAAATTGCTGAGCAACCGGGAGATCAGGTAAGTTTAGGCGGACTGAGCAGAGGTGTTCAACTGAAACGATTGCCGAGCCTGCGCTTATTCTGCAATATTCATAGCACTGGGTCGTCCACTGATGGTTACTGTCTTCTTTCAGCTTTGCAGAGGAAGGATAATGGTGTCCAAGATAGACTAACAAGAAAGGTGACTATATTTTCAGAAAGAAAGTTCCAAAAGACTCTTAAACCCTTAGGGAGAAGTCTTTATCTGTATCTTTTATTTCATTGAATGTAGTTTCTCAGAAGTGTCATCTCTAAGTACTGAAAATACTGTAGGATCACAATTACCATTTAGTTTTAATAAGTCGTCTGGCTGCTTGGTCTTTAAAGGCTTTATCTTATCAATTGGAATGCCGAACTTAGCGACAACTAACTCTCTAGTCGTGAAAGGAACCCTTTGCTATCATTTTTCTATCAGGGTACCTTAAACTGAGTCTGAAGAAGGGTCTCGACCTGAAACGTGTCTGAAGAAGGGTCTCCACCCGAAACGTCACCCATTCCTTCTCTCCAGAGATGCTGCCTGTCCCGTTTCAGCATGAGTTCCGTTTGCCAGGCAGAGCTTGCTGGAGTAAAGGTAGCGCATCTTAACGATGCCACTCAGAATTTTATATACTTCTATTTCCGTTTATACACTTTTATATACTTCAGGTCTCTCCTCAGTCTCTGGCGCTCGAGAATAAACCATCCAACTCTGCCCAACCTCTCCTTGTGGCGAATACCTTCTCGTTGAAGGCAGCATTCTGGTAACGCTAAAGGGCCTGTCCCACTGTACGAGGTAATTCAAGAGTTCTCCCCAGTTTTCCCCTGATTCGAACTCGGAGAATGTCCGTAGCGGGTTCGTGGATGTCTCGTAGCGGCTCGTACGAGTAAAAAGTAAAAAGTAACAATTTTTTTCATCACGAGTATTTTTTTACTCGTGGACAGTTTTCACAGTGTTGAAAAAACGTCACGAGTTCACCGGATTTCCCGAGTGCCTACCGTCACTCGCTCGAGCCGCTACGGGACATCCACGAACTCCCACGTACCCGCTACGGACACTCTCCGAGTTCGAATCAGGGGAAAACTCGGGGAGACCTCTTGAATGACCTGGTACAGTGGGACAGGCCCTTTAAGACGAACTGTGAATAAGGAAGAGAAGGAGGTTTTGCCAGATGCTTTTACAATCCACAAGCAAGAAACCGAATGGTAAAAGTGAGTTTGCTGTGTCAGGGTAATGCGGGCTTTGGGCTAATTAAAGTGCTCCATCGTTAACTTCGCCCGTCACGTTAATTAACTTACTTTGGGATTGCTAGTGTGGTACAGTTGGTGTCTCAGTGTGTTAATCACACCCCTCCACAGATCACTAAAGACTGCTGAGGTGTTAATCCTGAGCATTGGTATTAACATCACAGAGTATAGATCATGTGAGATAGCAACTCCACCGCTGCGCCACCATATCGCCCATGGACACATATACATACAGTACACACTATAAAAAGTGCCCCTTGTGTATGTAGGGGGTAGATGTGAAAGTCGGGGTAGCATAGGACCAGTGTGAATGGGTGATCCACGGTCAGCGTTGACTCGGTGGGCCGAAGGGCCTGTTCCAATGCTGAATCTTTCATTCCATCGAATCAATCTCGTCCCTTAACAATGAAAATAAACATTGGGCGTGGAATTTATGTAAGCAATCCTTATTGTCATTGAGTTAGATAGAGCTCTAGGGGGCTAGTGGAATCAAGGGATATGGGGCGAAGGCAGGCACGGGTTATTGATTGGGGATGAAAAAAAATTAAAAACCGGCCTCGACTAAAAAGAGGTTGTCGCTTAAAAAATCGGTGATTTTTTAGTCGATGCTGGTTGCGATGCTAGTTGAAGGTTGTTACCAGAGGTTGCAGGTAGTGGAAGGTAGGACTTTTTTTTCACCCAGTTTTATTCCACCATTAACTAGACCCAGCGTTGAATAACACCTGCCGCTCAATCACTGGCTGCTTGAAGCCCACCAACATAAACAACCTGCACCTCCTCGCTGGCATTGCCCCTGCTGATGTGAGACGGAAAGTCGCCAGCCGAGTAGAGATGACCAAGGCCACCAATGATGAACGCCACCTCCTCTACGGACGTGTACCCCTGGCCCAACGGCTGAAGTCCAGGAGAAGCTTTCTCAGCCATGTCCAGCCCCTAATAGCATCGCGGGAAGAAACCAGACTCCAACTATGGACAAAAAGGCTTGAGGACGACCCCCCTCCTACTGACATGGGTATCCCTCCTTCTGAAGCCCTCCCTCCAGGCTCAGAAGCACCATGGGTC
The DNA here is from genome assembly GCA_038087875.1 of Malacoraja senta. Lineage (NCBI taxonomy): Eukaryota > Metazoa > Chordata > Chondrichthyes > Rajiformes > Rajidae > Malacoraja > Malacoraja senta. Next base: position 3,918,599 of record CM075982.1, on the reverse strand, counting down.
CAGTGGACGATGCTCAACCGCCTGAGAACAGGAACAGGGCGATCAAAAGATGCCATGGCTAGATGGGGCTATGAAACTGGCCAAACCACCTGTGAATGTGGAGAAGAGGACCACACAATGCAGCACTGCCTTGTCCGCCCCCTACTACCCAACCAGTGCAGCTCAAAGGATCTTGCAGTGTTCAATAAAAATGCAAAGGACTGTGTAAAGGAATGGGAAACTGTCATATAGCCAACCAGCTTCAAAGACACGAAAAGAAGAAGAAGATTCCACCATTTAAGACTGAGGTGAGAAAAAACATTTTCACCCAGAGAGTTTGTGAATTTGTGGAATTCCCTCTCCACAGAGGGCAGTGGAGGCCAAGTCACTGGATGGATTTAAGAGAGAGTTAGATAGAGCTCTAGAGGCTAGTGGCAGCAAGGGATATGGGGAGAAGGCAGGCACGGGTTATCGATCGGGGATGACCAGCCATGATCACAATGAATGGCGGTGCTGGCTCCAAGGGTCGAATGGCCTCCTCCTGCACCTATTTTCTATGTTTCTATGTTTCTATTACAGAACCGCGTGGGCACCATCTTGGAACGTATTTTCGAACGTTTACGGATGCAGATGATTTAGATGCGAGTTTGTAATTCTTCTCGGCTCAGGCAGCATCCCACCGCAACCAGAGAGCGGTCCTTTTGATGAAAAATTATTAGTACATGTGGAATAGTTAAAGATAGAAAAGGAAGCCCAATAGATGAAGATGGCTAAATAGTTTAGCTACATGGTCATGTGTACCAAGGTACAGTGAAACGCTTGTGTTATGTGCTATCCATACAAAGAAAAGTCTATACATGATTACAATCAAGCCGTCCACAGTGTACAGATACAGGATAAATGGTACAACATTTAGTTCGAAAGTTCAAAGATATTTTATTGTCACGTGTACCAATTAAGGTGCAGTGAAGCTCGAATTACCATACAGCCATACTAAAAAAGGCAACAAGACACACAACTCCATAAAAGTTAACATAAACATCCACCACAGCGGATTCCCCACATTCCTCACCATGAAGGAAGGCAATACATTTCTAATCTTCCCTCTTTATTCTCCCGCGTCCGGGCGGTCGAAGCCCCTGCAGCTTGGAGCTCCTCGAAGTCGGTCTCTGACCACGGACCGCCAGCTCCACGATGTTAAAGTCCGCGGGCACCTGCGACAGCAGCTCCCGAAGTCGGTCTCCAGCAAAGGCCGCCAGCTCCGCGATGTCAGGCTGCATTGCGGACGGAGATACGATATGGAAAAAAGTCGCATCTCCGTCGAGGTAACAGATTAGAAAAAGTTTCGCCCGGTGGACAAGATAAAGTCCGAATAAAGAGAGTTCAAAGGTCTCCAATGAGGTAGAATGGAGGTCAGGACTGCATTCTAGTTGGTGAGAGGACGGTTCAGTTGCCTGATTCAGATCCAGTTTAGTTTATTATCACGTGTACCGAGGTACAGTGAAAAGCGTTTGTTGCATGCTAACCAGTCAGCGGAAAGTTTTTATTTTTATTTTTTTAATTTTTTATTTATTCGAAGTACATTACATTACAACCACATACATTAGTACTCGTCACTTATGTCTTCTTACAATTAATGTACTCCATTTGTTTTTTACACTAGTAAAAGGAAAAGATTGAAAGAAAGAAGAAAGTGAAGGAAAAAGTGAGAGTGTAGAAAATGTGACAACAAAAAAGGACGAAGACCCTATAAGAGCAAAATTAAAAACAAAAGAAAAAGAGTTAAGAAATAGACCCTAGAAAAGAAAGAGAAAGAGAAAGAGGAAAAAGAGAGAAACAAATATTTTTATGAGCATTACGCAAATGGGACATACCAACTCTTCAACTATCATCCCCCCTTACCTGACCTCAATTTTTTTTAAAGGTACCTTTGCACCCTATATTTGTAATAATTCTATAAATGCCGACCACATCAGGTGGAAGTGATCTGGTTTACCTGCTAGGAGGGGTCTTATCTCTTCTAGGTGTAATGTTTCGAACATATTTGAAATCCACATGTTTATAGTTGGTATTGGAGCCTTCTTCCAAAATTTTAGAATGAGCTTTACGTGATTATAATCGATCCATTTACAGTGTACAGATACACGACGGCCCCATAGCAGAAGCGTCCACGTCGCCGGGCTGGAAACTGGAAGTATCCCGAGCTAATTCTGCCACCACCATCATCTACTGTGACAAGTGATGGCTCCCGCTGATTGTCGCCGGAAGCTCGCGTCCTTTTCAGGACGGACGATGACAGCGAGGCCAACATTTGAAACATGGATGATGGTCACGAAATAAGAAGAAGCATGATAAGGGAATAATGATCAGTGCACGGTAAAGTCAGCAAAGTCTGATCAAGGATAGTCCATGGGGTCACCAATGAGGTAGATAGTAGTTCAGCGCTGCTCTCTGGTTGTGGTGAAAGAGTTAGTTATTAATTGATTGTTGTCATATTTAAACTTTCCTGTTGTAAAAGGCCAATTGTAATGCATGATGGGATTTGGACAACTCCTATCATGCCAGTTTTTTTTTCCCTTTAAGTTGAAAAGTTCACAGCTCTCTTGCAAGCTTTTTTTAATGTAAGTTGAATAGTTCGCAGCTCTCTTACAAGTTTTTTTATGTAAGTTGAAGAGGTTAATCAGATAAGAAGGGGCCCAGAGGATGCCATTGGGGTAACTGGCTTTTGGCAAAGAGTGAAAAACAACTCCATATTTGGAGGTGGATGATGGTTTTTGTGTCATTATATCATGCAATTGGTTTTATATCGGTACGTATATAAGCTTCGATGTTCTGGTATTTCTTTGTGTGTGCTGCTGGAGATTCAGACATGAGAACCTGTTGCCTCTGGGTCTCTCAGTTCACACCCGTCAGATGTTAAATTAAAGCTTTGTATGGTCTTAAGAATTTGTACTTTGTCTATCTTTTAAGTGAACTTTTTCAGTGGTAGGATGGTTCAGTTGCCTGATAACAGCTGGGAAGAAACTGTCCCTGAACCTGGAGGTGTGCGTTTTCACACTTCGATACCTTTTGCCCGATGGGAGAGGGGAGAAGAGGAAGTGGCCGGGGTGCGACTGGTCCTTGATGATGCTGCTGGCCTTGCCGAGGCAGCGTGAGGCTGAAGGAAGACCGTGCTCGGCTAGGTGGGTGGAAAAAATGAATGCAGAGCACAAGGCTTAACCTTGTTAATATGCTGGAGCTCAGTTCTCTACTCCACAGAGGTTGCATGGACTGCAGGATGATGCTGCAAATAGACACAAGGTTTATTCTTCGTTTAGTTTCGTTTAGAGATACAGCTCGGAAACAGTTCTCTTCAGCCCACCAGGTCCGCGCCGACCAGCGATCCCCGCACACCAACACTATCCTGCACACACTAGGGACAATTTACAATCATACCCAGCCAATTAACTTACAAACCTGTACGTCCTTGGAGTGTGGGAGGAAAAACCTACGCAGGTCACGGGGAGAACAGACAAACTATTCGGGAAGTTTCAATCAAACAGAGAAACATAGAAACATAGAAAAATACTGTAGGTGCAGGAGTAGGCCAGTCGGCCCTTCGAGCCAGCACCGCCATTCAATATGATCATTGCTGATCATCCGGAATCAGTACCCCGTTCCTGCTTTTTCCCCATATCCCATGATTCTGTTAGCCCTAAGAGTTCAATCTAATTCTCTCTTGGAAACATCCAGAGAATTGGCCTCCACTGCCATCTGTGGCAGAGAATTCCACAGATTCACAACTCTCTGGGTTCCACTGGACCCTCTCCAGCGCCTGCACATCGCTGCTCAGCTGTGGGGCCCCAAACTGCTCACAATACTGCAAGTGCGGTCTAACCAGTGCCTCATAGAGCCTCAGCATTACAGCCCTGCGCATATAATCTAGTCCTCTCGAAATTAATGCGGGCGATGTATTTGCATGAAGATCTCATTCGGAGAGAGAATCACAGATTAGAAACAGGCCCTTTGACTCATGAAAACCCACGCAGGTCACGGGGAGAACGTGCAAACTCCGTACAGACAGCACCCGTAGTCGGGATCGAACCCGGGTCTCCGGCGCCGTGAGGCAGCAACTCGACCGCTGTGCCGCCAGTTGTCAGTGGTCGGTTTCCACAATGAAAGCACCAGTTCAGAGACTGGTCCCTGGCTGACTGGTCTAAGTGTTGAGAAAAAACTGTGATCCTTTTGTTAAATTCCAGGCGATCGCCCTAAACTCTTCGAAGGCATCTGACAATAGCCAATAGACAATAGCCAATAGGTGCAGGAGTGGGCCATTCGGCCCTTCGAGCCAACACCGCCATTCACAGTGATCATGGCTGATCATCCCCAATCAGTACCCCGTTCCTGCCTTCCCCCCATATCCCCTGACTCCGCTATCTTTAAGAGCTCTATCTAGCTCTCTCTCGAAAGCCTCCAGAGAACCGGCCTCCACCACCCTCTGAGGCAGAGAATTCCACAGATTCACAACCCTCTGTGTGAAAAAGTTGTTCCTCATCTCCGTTCTAAATGGCTTACCCCTTATTCTTAAACTGTGGCCCCTGGTTCTGGACTCCCCCAACATCGGGAACATGTATCCTGCCTCTCGCGTGTCCAAACCCTTATTAATCTTACATGTTTCAATGAGATACCCTCTCATCCTTCTAAATTCCAGAGTATACAAGCCCAGCCGCTCCATTCTCTCAGCATTTGGCAGTCCCGCCATCCCGGGAATTAACCTGGTGAGCCTACGCTGCACTCCCTCGACAGCGAGAATGTCCTTCCTGCTGTGATCTTCGTGATAGTTTCGCGCTGGTCATTTCTTCGATTTGGCATTCAGCTCGCAGACCTCATCTGTCTGTTGCCGAGAATGACTGAGGTTCTCTTGCAGTGATCCATTGCCGCGAAAAATCAATGTGAAACGCGCAGAAATTACTCGATGTTCCAAAGTATAAATGACATCAAGATTGACGTGTAGAATATTCATACAAGGCATCACAAAACAAGCCACATGGAAAAATGTGTGTTTTTTTATTAGGAAAAATTGCTATATGGTCAGACGGTCAATCATCAGAGTTAATATTTCATTGATGAGCAGTTGCGAAGATCACCATTCATCAGTCCCACATGCATTTTATCCTTCATGTTTACCAAATGGAAGGCTTAACTGCACTGATAAACTGCACAAAGAACCAGGAGTGTATTACGGATCTAAAAGCACTTATGTGTGTGTTTCCACAGGAGTAAATACTATCGTTATATTCTGCCCATGTTTAGAGTCACACAGCGTGGAACAGTACAGCACAAGAACAGGCCCTTCGGCCCACAATGTCTGTGCCGGACATGGTGCCAAGACCGTCTCTTACCTGAGTCTGAAGAAGGTTTCGATCCGAAAGATCACGCATTCATACAGTCATAGAGTGATACAACGTGGAAACAGGCCCCTCGGCCCAACTTGCCCAGGCCGACCAACATGCCCCATCTACACTAGTCCCACCTGCCCGCGTTTGGCCCATATCCCTCTAAACCTGTCCTATCCGTGTACCTGTCCAAATGTTTTTTTTAAACGTTGTGATAGTCCCTGCCTCAACGACCTCCTCTGGCAGCTCGTTCCATACACCCACCACCCATTTAGACCATCGAGCCTGCACCGCTATTCAATATGATCATGGCTGATCATCCAACTCAGTATCCCGTACCTGCCTTCTCTCCATACCCCATGATCCCCTTTAGCCACAAGGGCCACATCTAAGTCCCTCTTAAATAATGCCAATGAACTGGCCTCAACTACCTTCTGTGGCAGAGTATTCCAGAGATTCACCACTCTCTGTGTGAAAAATGTGTAGTAAATGGGCAAGTTCTCCAAATCCGCGCAATCCAGGCCATTTGTTATTCTTTAGGTCTACAATGAGATCCACCCGGCCCCACCAACTTCTCCCCCTCATCCTTCTAAACTCCAGCGAGAACCGGCCCAGAGCCCTCAAACGCTCCTCATATACGTTAGCCCATCCATCCCCGGGATCATTCTGGAAAAACCTCCTCTGGACCCCTCTCCAGAGGCAGCAACATCCTTCCTCAGATACGGGGCCCATAGCCGCTCACAACACTCCAGGTGTGGCCTGACCAGGGCCTTGCAAAGCCGCAGCATCACATCCTTACCTCTGCTGCTTGCGTTGGCTTCTCCAATCATGGGTTCGATCCTGACCTCGGGTGCTGCCTGTGCGTGGAGTTTGCACGTTTTCCCCTGTGGCCGCGTGGGTTTCCTCCGGGTGCTCCGGTTTCTGTTTTCATTTAAGAAATCTGAAACGCTTGGGCTCCGAGCTGAGGCTGATGTTTAGATGTTGTTGGTTGCACCTTTGATCTCCCGCTGGACATCTCCTCAATGCCAAATATAATTGGAGTACAACCTCGCTACTTTGGTATTCAATTCCCCCCCTAATAAAGAATAATATTCTGTCGGTTGTCCTAATTAATTCCTGCTCTTGCATCTTAGCATTTTACAAATCGTACACAAGATCCTTGAACATCTCAGACTTATACAAGCACGCAAGAGGTCAATAATAATCGCTCCTTCCACGCATCCACTAGTAGGCGCAGTGGCTCAGCGATGGAGTCACTGCCTCACGGCGCCAGAGACCCGGGTTCCATCCGTGGTGTCTGTAGGGAGTTTATACGTTCTCAATAGACAATAGACAATAGACAACAGGTGCAGGAGTAGGCCATTCAGCCCTTCGAGCCAGCACCGCCATTCAATGTGATCATGGCTGATCATCCCCAATCAGTACCCCGTTCCTGCCGTCTCCCCATATCCCCTGACTCCGCTATTTTTAAGAGCCCTATCTAGCTCTCTCTGGAAAGTATACAGAGAACCTGCCTCCACCGCCCTCTGAGGCAGAGAATTCCACAGACTCACCACTCTCTGTGAGAAAAAGTGTTCCCTCGTCTCCGTTCTAAATGGCTTACCCCTTATTCTTAAACTGTGGCCCCTGGTTCTGGACCCCCAACATCGGGAACATGTTTCCTGCCTCTATCGTGTCCAAACCCTCCTGGGATAAATAAAGTTCTATCGTATCGTCCCCTTGTACCAAGCTCATTAGTGACTTTCAGATCGAAGAACCCACTGACCTCCGTGGGGGGGCCTGAGAAGAGATGAAGATACAGCGCTTTAATAATAACATCCTTTCACCGCAAGGGCCTCGGAACTTGCAGTCAGGGGTAGATGAATGCAACGCTCAAAGTGGTTCCTCGCCTCCGTCCTAAATGGCTACCCCTTATTCTCATTACCTTTGGCGAGTCGTCAGAGGTTCCAAATGGACGCGGGTCCCGGGGCCAAGATCCCTTCCCGTAATCCTGCCTTGGCGGTGGGAAGACAGGAGGGGTTGCTGGCTCGGAGAGATTCCCAGTGGCCTCGGTTCACAGGCGGACTGGAAGTCTCGACCACCTTCCCCTTGGCAATACGGAGGCTCCGTGCAAAGTTATGATCAGAGCTGAGACCTCAATGACTCATTGGATGCGGGCAGCGTACGAGTTACCAGCACCGAGAACCTGAATCGCAATTAAAAGTTCAGGCCTGGTTCTATTTTTTAATATGCAAGATGTACACGAAATATCATTTTTTTTTAAGTACATTTGAGATGTAAAAGACATTTTAAATTAAATTTGACATGTTAATGAAACGGTCCTCATGCTGTTGTGCTTGCTGGTGCTAGCAGCTAATTAACTGATAATAAATGACATGCATGACATCCTAATTAATGCTTAAAAGCACTTCAACATTCTGCCTGGTCTTCCACGAATGCCCTGCTTACTTATGGACCTTCACGCTACCTCTGGGGCCGAACCAGGAGTCTGATCAATTAAAATGGGCATCGTGACTGACAAAGATGGATTGAAGATTTAAACTAATTCCCAAGAAACAAATGACTGATCTGTGCATCTCACATCCATAACTAAGTTAATAAGATCTTCGTTTATGGGCCATTACTCAGTCATTTTGATGCTGATGAGAAGATGGATCTAGAAATAGCAGGACTTCCATTGAAAAATAGGGCCCTGTTTTTTTTGTTGTTGTCGGGGAGCCCAAAAGTCAATTTAAATCGGAAACCATCGGTCCGAAGGGAATTTAGTTGGATGCACGTCAGAGTTTAGACTCCAGGGCGTTAGAGATACAGCGTGGAAACAGGCCCTTCCCACGTCGACCAGCTATCACCCTGTATCCTGACACGATCCTACACACACTGGGGACAATTTACAATCTACAGAAGCCAATTATCCTACAAATCTGCACGTCTTTGGAGTGTAGGAGGAAACCCAAGCACCCGGAGAAAACCCACGCAGGGTCATGGGGAGAAGGTACAAACTCCGTACAGACAGCACCAGTAGTCTCGACCCGAAACGTCACCTATTCCTTCGCTCCATAGATAGATGCTGCCTCACCCGCTGAGTTTCTCCAGCACTTTTGTCTACCTTCGATTTTTCCAGCATCTGCAGTTCTTTCTTAAACGCTTTGTCTACTCCTCGGCAGCTTAATTCACCTCTTCGCTGGAAGCCAATTTCTGATTCGCATTTTGTTGAGCTCCTGGTACTTTTCACAACACCAAGATTCTTGTTCGTCCCCCTCCTCCCACTGGACCCAAGAGTTCTTTCAGTCCATTGAGAAGTTGGATTTGGATATTATTTTGAGCGAGAGAGAGAGAGAGAGAGAGAGAGAGAGAGAGAGAGAGAGAGAGAGAGAGAGAGAGAGAGAGAGAGAGAGAGAGAGAGAGAGAGAGAGAGAGAGAGAGAGAGAGAGAGAGAGAACTGCAGTTGTTCACTTCCTGAATGCTAATCTTCAGGCAGCTCCAGAGATGGTTTGTTTTATTCAGAGAGGATTAAGGGGAATAATAAGGATTTAAAGGAACCGTTTCCAAAAATCGCTGTGCTGCGCTGTGGGATGAATGGACTTGACATTCAGCCAAGGCGGAGTTGAACCTGAGGTGATTTGATGCATAACATTGCGTTTTTTGTTAAACACAGCGCAGCGCTCCCCCATCCTTAGACAAAATCGGCAAGCAACAATAAGAAGCACTGTTCATCACACATCACGTTTTCAAGATGACACGCATGGGATATTGACACCAGCTCTTGCGAATCATAATTAGCATCCAAGTCGTTCTTGCGGTGAGAATTCAGACACTTCTGTCAAACTAATTTCTGCAAACATTGCAAACTGTACAAATAGAGTCCCGGAAATATGCAATGACATTTCTTCCAGTAAGGGCGACCACGGTGGCGCAGCGGTAGAGTTGCTGCCTAAAGGGCCTGTCCCACTATACGAGTTTACCCAAGAGCCCTCCCGAGTTTAAAAAAAAATCAAACTCGTGGTAAGTACGTAGAATGTACGTAGCGGGTACGTCGGAGCTCGGGACGTCTCTTAGCGGCTCGTAACGCTAACGGCAGGTACCCGGGAAACGCGGTAAGCTCGTGAAGTTTTTTCAACAGTGTGAAAAATGTCCACGAGAGCCCCGAGTACCTACGAACGGCTATTACCATAATTCTCCGAGTTCGAATCAGGGGAAACTCGGGAGAACTCTTGAATTACCTCGTACAGTGGGACAGGCCCTTTACCGCCCTCGCGGCGCCGGAGACCCGGGTTCCATCCCCGCTACGGGTGCTTGTCTGTGCAGAGTTTGTACGTTCTCCCCGTGACCACGTGGGTTTTCTCCGAGATCTTCGGTCTCCACCCACACTCCAAAGGCGTCCAGGTTTGTAGGTTAATTGGCTTCGTAAATGTAAATTGTCCCGAGTGTGGGTCGGGTAGTGTTAGTGCTCGGGGATCGCTGGTCGGTGCAGACCCGGTGGGCCGAAGGGCCTGTTTCTGCACTGTAACCCAAAACTAAACTTAACTATCCTCGTTGGTGAAAACGCACACCTCCAGATTCAGGGACAGTTTCTTCCCAGCTGTTATCAGGCAATGGAATCATCCTACCACAAGCAGAGAGCAGCGCTGAACCACTATCTACCTCATTGGGGACCCTCGGACTATCCTTGATCGGACTTTACTGGCTTTACCTTGCACTAAACGTTATTTTTCCTTATCATGTAGCCTGATTGAAATCGCGTCTTGTCTTCCCGCTGACTGGTTAGCACGCAACAAAGGCTTTTCATTGTACCTCGGTACACGTGACAATAAACTAAAATGAAATTGAAACTGATCCTGACCAAAAACTGTAAGCATTGACAGAATGATCATTTTTACAATAATTAATATAGTCATAGTCACACAGCACGGACACAGATCCCTCAGTTGAAACTCCCCTTGCCAACCAAGATGCAATGCATCTAAACTAGTCCCATTTGCCCACATTTTCCCCAGATCCCTCTAAACCATTCCTATCCATGTACCAGTTGAATGTGTCTGTTGAATGTATACCTGCCTCAACTACCTCCTCTGGCAGCTCGTTCCATACACGTTCCATGAATACGTTGGTCCCCCCAAGTTCCCAGAGTCATCATCATCACCGTTGAAAACATCAGCGACGCAGTGGCGCTGGTTTCCGACGGGAACGGTGACGGACGCACCACACATCTCCGTCCTCCAGTTCCTGCGGACTTCCGGCGCTGGAAGTACAGGATGTTGGTGTGTGTGTGTGTGCTTTATCATCGTTCCTTACAATGCCGTGTACGACAGCGATCGCAACTTCTACTGAAGTGTGTGGATGGCCGTTGGCTCGCTAGAAGCTCATCCGCCCTTTGACAGGTCTTGTTTTTGGTCCTGCTGGGGGTCCACAGCCCCCTCCTCACCTGGCAAACCAGGTGGGGGAGACGGTTTAGTCGCCGACTATCCGACCATGGAGCAGGTAGCACGGGGTTATATGGTACCCGTGGCGGGGGGAACTCCCCCCCCCCCCCCGACCTGACCTGACCCAGAGTCATACAGCATGGAAACAGGCCCAAATTGCCCAAAGTGACCTACATGTTCCATCTACACTAGTCCCACCTGTCTGCATTTGGCCCATATCCCTCTAAACGTATCCTATCCATAAATTCATATCCTGTCAGACACAAAATGTCTCTCCGGAGATGCTGCCTGCCCCGCTGAGTTACTCCAGCATTTTGAGTCCATCTTCGATTTAAACCAGCATCTGCAGTTCCTTCCTACACTTCATATCCGGTTAAATCTTTCCCTTCTCACCTTAAACCAATGTCCTCTGGTTCTAGATTCCCCTCCCCTGCGTGAAAGACTTTCCTAATCTATTCCCCTCATGATTTTATACACCCCTTTAAGATCACCCCTCAGCCTCCTGCGCTCCAAGGAATAAAGTCAATAAACCTTGAGAAAATTGATATTATTTGAAAAGGATTTCTTCTCGGCCTTGCTATCCCTGGATTACCGAGTTACAAGTCATGGGGGATAACATTTGTTATGCTTCATTTAGCCATCGGCTTGAAGTGAAATTACTGTAACAAGAGCAGAAGAAAGCGTGGATTGGATGGCTAATTTTTAATTCCAGTACAAAATGAACAGGATCTTACTCTCAACTGGAATGAGAATCATCTGGGAGAAATAGAAGCCTTGTTGCCGCTTTGAGTTCAATTTAGTCTATTGTCACGTGTACCGAGGTACAGTGAAAAGCTTTTGTTGCATGCTAACCAGTCAGTGGAAAGACAATACATGATTACAATCGAGCCATTTACAGTGTATAGATAAATGATAAAGGTATAACGTTTGGTGTAAGGTAAAGCCAGTAAGGTCCGATCAAAGATAGCCCGAGGGTCACCAATGAGGTAGATAGTAGTTCAGGACTGCTCTGTGGTTGTGGTAGGATGATTCAGCTGCCTGATAAAGGGCCTGTCCCACTGTAAGAGGTAATTCAAGAAATCTCCCTATTTCCACATTGTATCTCGAAACTAACCTAATCTAATCTAAACTAAACTAAACGAAAGGCTGCTGTTGGAGTAGAGAGTCCAAATAATGGAGCGATTGTAATGCGTGATTGCAGTTTCACCTCTGTGACCATGGCCCTGGTTTGGACGCCATCTTAGTTTAGTTTACCTTAGAGATACAGCGCGGAAACAGGCCCTTCGGCCCACCGAGTCCATGCCGACCAGCGATCCCCGCACACTAACACTATCCTACACACACACACCAGGGACAATTTACAATTTTACCGAAGCCAATTAGCCTACAAACCTGTACGTCTTTGGAGTGTGGGAGGAAACCAGGGCACCCGGAGAAAACCCACGCTGGTCACACAGGGAGAACGTACAAACTCCGAACAGACAGCACCCCCTAGTCAGGATGGAACCCAGGTCTCTGGCGCTGTGAAGCAGCAACTCTACCGCTGCCCCACTGTGCCACAATCTTGGATCTAGTTTTTTGGCATTATTTCATAAGGTCATAAGTGATCGGAGTGGAATTAGGCCATTCGGCCCATCGAACCTACTGTGTTTAAATCTCATCACAATATTCAGGGAGTTATTTTTCACTGCCAGCCAAGTTGCTACTGTAAACCAAAGCTTGGCCAATACAAAACTGCAAGTGTTTTTGTTGCAAGATGTTGAGAAGAATAAATTAAAGATAAATAGTTCAGCGTGAGTGATTAAGTTTGCACATGAGTGACAGTACCTTTTTACTAAATTTGAAAGGTGGATTACATTTAAATCCCCTATCTCCTCGTATTGGTTTTCTGGGGATATATGAAGAAACTTTCTGTTCAAATTAATGATTGAGCTTAAAAATCCCAAAGGAAGAATTGATCACTTGGAGAGGATCGCTTTCAATTTCCATGGACAATTTTAGTTTTAGTTTAGTTTAGTTTAGAGATACAGCGCGGAAACAGGCCCTTCGGCCCACTGAGTCCGCGCCGACCAGCGATCCCCGCGCACTAACACTATCCCACACACACTAGGGACAGTTTACAATGATACCAAGCCAATTAGCCTACAAACCTGTACGTCTTTGGAGTGCAGGAGGAAACCGGAGCTCCCGGAGAAAATCGTCGCAGGTCACGGGGAGAACGTACAAACTCCGTTCGGACAGCAACTGTGGTCGGGATGGAACCCGGGTCTCCGGCGCTGTGAGGCAGCAACTCTACCGCTGCGCCACCGTGCCGTGTCACGTTCATTGAACTTCATCTACATTCCAAGAACGTACGCAAACCAGACTTCCCACCATTGACTCCTTCTGAAAACACTTTTTCACAAAGAGGGCGGTGAGTCTGTGGAATTCTCAGCCTCAGAGGCTGGTGGAGGCTGGTTCTCTGGAGGCTTTCAAGAGAGAGCTAGACAAAGCTCTTAAATATAGCGGAGTTAAGGAATATGGGGAGAAGGCAGGAGCGGGGTACTGATTGTGGATGATCACCCATGATCACATTGAATGGCTCAAAGAGCCGAATGGCCTACACTCCTGCACCTATTGTCTATTGTCTTCTACACTTAGTGCGGTCTCGAAGAAACAGCCAACATAATCAAACACTTGTCCCACCCCGGTCATTCCTTCTTCTCCGCCCACAGGGTACAGAAAGCTTGAAGGCGCGCACCACCAGACTCAGGAACAGCTTCTTCCCCTCTGTTATCAAGCTTCTGAACGGCAAGGGTTACTTGAAATGAGGGAAATCAATATTCATACCACTGGAATGGTGGTGTAAGGTGCCCAAGCGAAATACGAGTTGCCCCAGGTAAATGAGATAATCCAGGATCTGCAGTTCCTTCCGACACAAGCTTTCACCGTACCATCGATACACGTGACAATTATAAACTAAATATTAATAAACAAAGCAATTTTTTTTCTTTCAAGGATAAAACTGGAAGAAGTATTAATTCTTCCATCTGTAGTGTTTGAAATATAAACTATATTAGTTGCTTTTTATGCCAGTTTATATGCACAGTGATACAGATCTCTGTAATTCCAAAGATAGACATAAAATGCTGGAGTAAAGGGGCTGTCCCACTGCGGCGACCTAATCTGTGAGTTTAGAAGAGTTTGCCCTTCTTCTGCAGTTGTATAGGGCTCTGGTGAGACCACATCTGGAGTATTGTGTACAGTTTTGGTCTCCTAATTTGAGGAAGGACATCCTTGTGATTGAGGCAGTGCAGCGTAGGTTCACCAGATTGATCCCTTGGATGGCGGGGCTGTCATATGAGGAAAGATTGAAAAGACTAGGCTTGTATTCACTGGAGTTTAGAAGGATGAGGGGGTGATCTTATAGAAACATATAAAATTATAAAAGGACTGGACAGGCTAGATGGCAGGAAAAATGTTCCCAATGTTGGGCGAGTCCAGAACCAGGGGCCACAGTCTTAGAATAAAGGGGAGGTCATTTAAGACTGAGGTGAGAAAAAATGTTTTTCACCCAGAGAGTTGTGAATTTATGGAATTCCCTGCCACAGAGGGCAGTGGAGGCCAAGTCACTGGATGGATTTAAGAGAGAGTTAGATAGAGCTCTAGGGGCTAGTGGAGTCAAGGGAGTTGGGGAGAAGGCAGGCACGGGTTATTGATAGGGAACGATCAGCCATGATCATAATGAATGGCCGTGCTGGCTCGAAGGGCCGAATGGCCTCCTCCTGCACCTATTTTCCATGTTTCTATGTTTCTATGACTCAAACTCGCAGCATGGTCGACACGTGGTCCTAGGAGGTCCTATGAGGTCACTGGAACTCCCCTTCATGCTCGAGGGAAGTTCCCGGACACTTGCGGACTCAGCTAGGTCGTGGAAAATGTTTCAGCTTGTTGAAAAATTTTCTGCGAGTAAAATTTGGTCAGCATGGTTCTTTTGAACTCGTAGTGCAGTGGAGTGGGGTCGCTATGTAGATACAGGCAGTCGAGGGCAGCCGTGACCGGGCATTTTGATTGTCTCATTGGACTTTTCAGGACCAAGAAAAAACCGACCGGTAGGTAAAATGCCCGCTAAACTTTATTATACTTCTTAAAAGTGTCTTCCCACCTTCACCCCCCCCCCCCTCTCTCCCCCATTCTCTCCCCCCCTCTCTAAAGGACTTACCGTACACTGTGCAGCCGTCTTTTACCTTCCTCTTCATCGCGGGTGTGAATTTCAGACTGCGCTCTCCCACTTTCCCTGGCCCCCGCCTTTGCGGGTGTGTGTGTGTGTGTGTGTGTGTGTGTGTGTGTGTGTGTGTGTGTGTGTGTGTGTGTGTGTGTGTGTGTGTGTGTGTGTGTGCGTGCGTGCGTGCGTGCGTGCGTGCGTGCGTGCGTGTGTGTGTGTGAGTGTGTGTGTGTGTGTGTGTGCGTGCGTGCGTGCGTGCGTGCGTGCGTGTGTGCGCGCGCGCGCGCGTGTGTGCGTGCGTGCGTGCGTGCGTGCGTGCGTGTGTGTGTGTGTGTGCGTGCGTGTGTGTGTGCGCGTGCGTGCGTGCGTGCATGTGTGTGTGTGTGGTCGGTCGATCCAGCTCGCGGTTTCAATGCTGACGGTCGATCCAGCTCGAGGTTTTCCAGGCGAGAGCCCTCGAGCTTGAAGGTCGAAGCCAGTCTTCTTAACTGGCGGATTAGGTCGCCGCAGTGGGACAGCCCCTTAACTCTGTGCGACAGGCAGCATCTCTGGAGAGAGGGAATGGGTGACGTTTCTACCCAATCTATTCCTCTCATGATTTTATCCGCCTCTATAAGATCGCCCCTCATCCTCCTGCGCTCCAAGGAATAGTCCCAGCCTACACAACCTCTCCCTATAGCTCAGACCCTCTAGTCCTGGCAACAACCAAATCTTCTCTGCACCCTTTCCAACTTGACATCATCTTTCCTATAACATGGTGCCCAACCTCTTGTACAACTGCAACATGACCTCCCAACTTCTATACTCTGTACCTGATGGGAGAGGGGAGAGAAGGGAGTGACCGGGTGGAAAAGGCTTGTGATAATGTTGGCTGCTTTCCCGAGGCAGCGTGAAGTGAAGATGGAATCGATGGCGGGGAGTCCAGTCTGTGTGATGGACCGGGCTACTTCCACGACTCTCTGCAATTTCATGCGGTCTTGGGCAGAGCTGTTCCCGAACCAAGCTGTGATGTGACCTAATAATAAGCCTCTGTAGAAGCTCGTAAGAGTTGTTGGAGACGTGCCCAACTTCCTTAAGGGCCTGCTGTCCCACTTGGCGATTTTTTCGGCGACTGCCGGCGTCATATCAGGGTCGCCAAAAGATTTTGAACATTTCAAAGATCCAGCAGCAACAAAAACAATGTTGAGACACTTGAAAAAACACCGCTCGTCAATACGTCATCACGCCGCGTCACGCCGCAGATTTATCGGTGAACTAATACGTCAGTCAATGATGCCGGCAGTCGCCGAAAAAATCGGCAAGTGGGACAGGCCCTTTAGTCTCCTGAGGAAGTAGATGCATCGGTGTGCTTTTAAAACAATCTCCAGAAAGTGTTTTTAAAAGTTGTTCAACAGAATTTGACAATGCCTTGGTTTAGTTTAGTTTAGAGATACAGCACGGAAACAGGCCCTTCGGCCCACCGAGTCTACGCTGACCAGCGATCAACATGCACCAGCACTATCCCACTATCCTACACACACCAGGGATTGGTTACAATTTGTTCTGATATCAATTAACCTACAAACCTGTACATCTTCGAAGTGTGGGAGGAAAGGGGAGCACCCGGAGAAAACCCACGCAGTCACGGGGAGAACGTACAAACTGCATAGATTCCATTGGCTTGGCCTCCACAGCCGACTGTGGCAATGAATTCCACAAATTCGCCACCCTCTAACTAAAGAAATTCCACCTCATCTTCCTTCCTTTTATTCTGAGGCTGTGCCCTCTGGTCCTGGGCTCTCTCAGTAGCGAAAACATCCTCTCCACGTCCACTCTATCCAGGCCTTTCACTATTCAGTAAGTTTCAATGAGGTGCCCCCTCATCCTTCTAAACTCCAGGGAGTCCAGGCCTAGCGTAACGTCAAACGCTCATCATACATTAACCCAATCATTCCTGGGATCATTCTCGTAAACCTCCTCTGGAGCACATCCGTCCTCAGATGTCGGGCCTAAAACTGCTCACAATACTCCAAGTGGTTCAGTGCAGGCTCGAAGGGCCAAATGGCCTCCTCCCGCACCTATTTTCTAAGTGCGGTCTGACCAGTGCCTCATAGAGCCTCAGCATTACATCCCTGCGCATATATTCTAGTCCTCTCGAAATAAATGCGGGCGATGTATTTGCATTAAGATCTCATTCGGAGAGAGAATCACAGATTAGAAACAGGCCCTTTGACTCATGAAAACCCACGCAGGTCACGGGGAGAGCGTGCAAACTCCGTACAGACAGCACCAGTAGTCGGGATCGAACTGGGGTCTCTGGCGCTGTGAGGCATCGACTCTGCCGCTGCGCCACCTCGGGGGGGGGGGGGGTGCTGCATCTGGTGAGGATCTAGTGAGGTTGACAAATGTGTCCTTTTTCATTATTCTGCATTGTTGCAGGGATTTAAGGGTGGTATTGATTGAACAAGGTGATCCTGGTCGTAACTGTCAGGGTTTACGTTGACCTGCGGTGATAGAAAGCGTGATTTGTGTTTGGATGCAGTTCACCAAATGATTCACTGATCCGCAAAGACCAAACAAGCACTTGTGGTGAAAATAGACACAAAGTGCTGGAGTAACTCAGCGGGACAGGCAGCGTCTCTGGAGAGAAGGAATGGGCGACGCTTCGGGTCGAGGCCCACCTTCAGACTGAGAGTCAGGGGGAGAGGGAGACATTGAATGCATGATGCACACAACTACTGAACAGAGCTGCCCCGCGGGTGCTGTCTGGACAGAGTTTGGCACGTTCTCCCCGTGACCTGAGTGGGTTTTTCTTCGGGAGCTCCGGTCTCCTCCCACAGTCAAAGAATGAATGAATTAATAAGTTTATTGGCCAAGTATGTTCACATACAAGGAACTTGCCTTGGTGCTCCGCCCACAAGTGACAACATGACATACAGTGACAGTTAGGAATGACACATAAAACATGAAACATTAATGACCCGAACCGAAACGTCGCCTATTCTCTATCTCCAGAGATGCTGCCTGTCCCGCTGAGTCACTCCAGTATGTTGTGTCTATAAACTAGCATCTGCAGTTCCTTCCCAAGCAAACCAGGATTGCACCGTTAGTTTTTTCTTAGTGCTGGGTTATATTAACTGGAGTGACTCAGCGGGACAGGCAGCATCTCTGGAGACAAATAATAGTTTGGGTTCGGGTCATTAATGCTGGGTTATATACCTGGGTGGAATGCAAGAAGTGTATTAATACCTTAGCACACTTGTTATCTGCTTTCTTCAATTCTTGCTCCTGTGCCGTGCTGCTTGTGGGTTAAAACATAATTAAGAAATACATCAAGAGATACTTTGATATTCATGGGCGTTTATTACGTGCGCAGAATGAGGCAGACCGGTAGCGCTGTGAAAAAAAAAGCGTACTAGATTTAAATATCATAAAATCAATACAACTTCATAAAGCAATTGTGCTGGATCTATTGCATGTCGGCTTGGCTGTTCATGCTTTTTTAATGTACAGATATTTCTGTTCGCTCCCCAAAAAAAACCTGACAAAGACTGTTCTTTGAGTTGGTCACACTGGATGCCCTGATTACCGACACAAATTAATGGCGGCAGCGGTAGAGACGCGGGTTCGATCCTGACCACGGGTGCTGTCTGTATGGAGTTTGTACAGAAGTTCTCCCCGTGACCCGCGTGGGTTTTCTCCGGGTGCTCCGGTTCCCTCCCACACTACAAAGACGTGCAGGTTTATAAGGTCATAAGCGATAGGAGTAGAAATAGGCCATTCGGCCCATCGTCTACTCCGCCATTCAATCATGGCTGGATCTATCTCTCCCTCCTAACCCCATTCTCCTGGCTTCTCCCCATAACCGCTGACACCCGTACTAATCAAGAATCTATCTATCTCTGCCTTAAAAATATCCACTGATTTGGCCTCTACAACCTTCTGTGGCAAAGAAGTCCACAGATTCACCACCCTCTGAGTAAAGAAATTCCTAAAAGAATGTTCTTTAATTCTATGTCCTCTAGTCCTAGACTCTCCCACTAGTGGAAACATCCTCTCCACATCCACATCCACTCTATCCAAGACTTTCACTATTCTGTACGTTTCTATGAGGTCCACCCTCATTCTTCTAAACTCCAGCGAGCACAGGCCCAGTACCGACAAACGCTCATCATAGGTCAGCACATCCTTCCTCAGATATGGTGTCCAAAGTTTGCTCACAATTTCCCAAACGTTGCCTTACCAGCGCCTTATACAGCCTCAGCATTACATCCCTGTTTTTGTGTACTACTTTGATCTTTCTTTTTCTTTGGCCCCCTTTGGTCATGGCTGACCGTGGGTGTCTCCGGGGTTGGATATTTTAGGCGACTACAGGCGACCAGCCTGTTGCCACACGGTCGTCGGGGTGTCGCCTGTACGGTCGTGAGTCGTCTCCTCAGTCACCCAATGAGTCGTAGCGTCTTTCTGGTCGCCGCTGGGTTTTCAACACGTTGACATGGCGACCGTGGGTTTGACGCCAATGAGCGTTGCTTGACGCAGGTGCTGCCATTGGTTGTCGCCAGGTTAACATAGGTTGTCGCCAGGTGACGTGGGTTGTCGCCAGGTGCTGACTTCGGTGAATTCCATTGTCGTATTCGCCGGCAGTCGCCTAAAAAATCGCTTAAGTGGGACAGGCCCTTTATAGTCCAGTGGCCGGTTTTTCGGCGACCTGCTACGACTATGACAGTCGCCGGCAGTCGCCTAAAAAATCGCCTAGTGGGACAGGCCCTTAAGGCAGCAACTCTATTGCCGCGCCACCATTCGAGCAGGTTGCTATAGGAACCTAATTCATTCTCCAACATTGACGATGACCGTCAGGGAAAAGATAGGAACCATGAAGGTTCAAAGGTTCAAAGGTTCATTTAATGTCACACACACCAATTGGTGTAGTGAAATGCAAGTTGCCATTGCAGCACACTAATAAGAATACAACACAACATTAAGGAGAATTTAACATCAAACATAAAAACATCCCCCCACAATGGTTCCCACTGTGAGGGAAGGCACAAAGTCCAATCCCCATCCCCTTGTCCACCCATAGTCGGGCCTATTGAGGCCTCCACAGTCGCCGCTACGGGGCCCGATGTTCCAGGCCGTTCTCGCCGGATGATGGTGTTCCGGCGTCGGGAGAATCCTCTCAGCGGCTTCCGAACGGAGACCGCAGAACCTGGAACGGCTGCTTCCTTACCGGAGACCGCGGCTTCCGAAGCCGACAGGCCGCGCTGGACGGAGCTCCCCCACTGGCGATCTCGGCGAAAGATCCCAGGCTCCGCGGTGTCAACGTCAGCGCCGCCGCCCGCGGCTGGCCGTTCCACACAGCCATAATAGTATTTTAGACTTCAGTTGGTTCTTGTGAATCGGGGCATTCACGTGGCAGTGCGGGTCAGAATAGTTGCAATAGTGTTCTGCGAAAGTTTAGATCAGACTCAAATAAATGGCTTGTTTTTAAAAGGGCGGACATGTCCGACCATTGGAGCGGTGGCTTAGTGAGGATATTGGGGACAGCGAGAGGTGCAACAGGAAAGCACTTGTCTTCTCCAAGCCCCGCTGGTCTAATATTCAACTCGTTTGCGAAGGACATGACTGGCAAGGGAACACAACCTCTTTTGTCATGTGGATCATGAAAGCAAGTCGCAGAAAATAACGCGATTGTTCCCCGTAACTGCGGCTGCAGATAGATTAGCAGGCCGCTCGTTTGGAGTGTAAACGTTAGCAAAACCACCGGTTGTTACCCCCCCCCCTCCCCCCGTCGAACCGCGCCAGCCAAACCCAACGCCTGTGACCAACAATCGATCTCCGAATCTCTCTTTTAGCTCCTGCATTGATTCAGCTCAAGACTGAATTAATTTATTTTTTTCTTTTAAACGCTTTCTGAGTTGTGACACATCAAATTCATCAACGTCTGCAGGATAAAGGGATTTAGAATAAACAACTCCCTATCATCGGTGTCCATGGATGAATAAAAGGAACACTGTATCTATGCCCAGGATTCTGCATTTAGAGTGCTCCTGCATTAAATAAAATGTAGTCACAGGAGTTTGCCAAAACTACATTCACGGCCTGTTTCACTGTTCATTGAGATTAAGGTTCCGTTGCAAGACCCAGCAGATAATTTAATTGAGGAAAGAACTGCAGATGCTGGTTTAGATCGAAGGTTGACGCAAGATGCTGGAGTAAAAAGGCTCTGTCTCACGGTGTTGCGGTCATTGGCGGTGAAGAGAGGACCGCACGTCAACCGCGAGAGCGCCGAGCCTATGCCGCGGGAGCGTCGCACGGATGCTGCGCGGGGGCCGAGTGATCTCAGTACGGCCGGTCCCACGAGCTTGCGGTGTTATAGAAATTTGCTTTCTAAAACACAAGCGGGGCTGTGGCGGTGGTAGTGCTGATCGCGGCGGTTGTGGCGGTGACCGTGCCGCACTCGTGCCTCACTGGCGGAGGCTGTGGCGGTGACCGTGCCGCACTCATGCCTCACTGGCGGCGGCTGTGCGGTTTGATATTATTTTTAAACATTGCTGACTTTTTGTGAGCACCGTGCGGTGTTGGGACCAACGCCGCACGGCCTCGGCGGTGTGCGTTTGACCGAACCCGCGGTCTCTGGCGGTCCACGAGCGGTAGATACTTCCTGTATCACCGCCAATGACCGCAGACTCGTGAGACAGGCCTTTAATTCAGCGGGACAGGCAGCATCTCTGGAGACAATAGACAATAGACAATAGGGGCAGGAGTAGGCCATTCGGCCCTTCAAGCCAGCGCCGCCATTCAATGTGATCATGGCTGATCATCCCCAATCAGTACCCCGTTCCTGCCTTCTCCCCTGACTCCGCTATCTTTAAGAGCCCTCTCTAGCTCTCTCTTGAAAGCATCCAGAGAACCTGCCTCCACCGCCCTCTGAGGCAGAGAGTTCCACAGACTCACCACTCTCTGTGAGAAAAAGTGTTTGGGTGATGTTTCGGGGCCGAGACCCTTCTTCAGACTGAGAGTCAGGGGAGAAGGAGGCCAGAGAGATGAAAGGGTACAGAATAAGTCAGAGCCAGCACCGACGACTTAAGAAAGGTGGAGCCCACAACGGTCTATTGTTGGCTATGGAGGA
Source organism: Malacoraja senta (assembly GCA_038087875.1). NCBI lineage: Eukaryota > Metazoa > Chordata > Chondrichthyes > Rajiformes > Rajidae > Malacoraja > Malacoraja senta. The sequence goes on along the minus strand of CM075982.1, from coordinate 3,896,513 downwards.
GGTTATAGCAAAGGGATACGAACAGTGAAACTGGCAGGACGACTAGGGTGGGGGAGGAGTTTCACTGTCGTCCTGCTAGTTTCACTGTTCGTATCCCTTCGCTATCACCTCCTCCAAAGCCAACAATTGACCATTGTGGGCTCCACCTTTCCTTGGCCATCGGCGCCGGCTCTGATTTGTTCTGTACATTTTCAAACCTCTCCCTCTCTCCTGACTCTCAGTCTTGGGAAGGGTCTCGACCTGAAAGGTCACCCATTCCTTCTCTCCAGAGATGCTGCCTGTCCCGCTGAGTTACTCCAGCATTTTGCGTCTATCTTCGGTTTAAACGAGCATCTGCAGTTCCTTCCTACACTTATTTACAAGGATGTTGCCAGGGTTCGAGGGCCTGACCATTAGGGAGAGATTGAGCAGGCAAGGACTTTCTTCTTTGGAGCATCTCTTGAGACCATGGAGATTTGGGTATTCTGCCGCCTGGTAGATCATAAGAGTTGATGTTACAATTATTTTATACTTCCACCCTTTTTTAATGAAACCTTTTGATGAACAATTGTTCAGGCAAATACAGGATTCACTTGAACTATCGGGATGCATCACAGCACGGTTTGGGAACAGCTCCATCCAAGACCGCAAGAAATCGCAGCAAATTGTGGAAGCAGCCCACACCATCACACAAACCAACCTCCCTTCCATTGACTCCATCAACTACCTCACGCTGCCTCGGGAAGGCCAGCAGCATAATCAAGGACCAGTCACACCCCGGCCACTCCCTCTTCTCCCCTCTCCCATCGGGCAAGAGGTACAGAAGTGTGAAAACGCACACCTCCAGATTCAGGGACAGTTTCTTCCCAGCTGTTATCAGGCAACTGAACCATCCTACCACAACCAGAGAGCGGTCCTGAACTACTATCTACCTCATTGGTGACCCTCGGACTATCTTGGATCGGACTTTGCTGGCTTTACCTTGCACTAAACGTTATTTCCTTATCATTAATCTATACACTGTGAATGGCTCGATTGTAATCATGTATTGTCTTCCCGCTGGCTGGTTAGCCTGAAACAAAAGCTTTTCACTGTACCTCGGTACACGTGACAATAAACTAAACTGAACACAGATTGTTTTCATTCACTGGGCACGCGTCCTCCCCAAGGGCTCCACAGTGGTTGTACTCTTCCATAATCTCTTGCCAAGACTATGAAAAACAGCTACGGCAATTTTAATTTTTAAAGAGAGGCTTTAAGAGAGGCAGGAAACATGTTCCCGATGTTGGGGAAGTCCAGAACCAGGGGCCACAGTTTAAGAATAAGGAGTAAGCCATTTAGAACGGAGATGAGGAAATACTTTTTCTCACAGAGAGTGATGAGTCTGTGGAATTCTCTGCCTTTGAGGGCGGTGGAGGCAGGTTCTCTGGATGCTTTCAAGAGAGAGCTAGATAGGGCTCTTAAAAATAGCAGAGTCAGGGATTTGGGGAGAAGGCAGGAACGGGGTACTGATTGGGGATGACCAGCCATGATCACATTGAATGGCGGTGCTGGCTCGAAGGGACGAATGGCCTACTCCTGCACCTATTGTCTATTGTCTATTGTCTATTGTCGAACACAATGAAATGCCGCACGGCAGACCCAATGTCACAAACACATTTTCAAAATAATTTGATGGTGCCATCTTCCAACCTTGCAGAACAGGTGACTAAAACCTGCCTCGGAAAAGTAGCTGACAATAATCATATTCAGTTTAGTTTATTGCCACGTCGACTGGGGTACAGTGAAAAGCTTTTGCTTCGTGCTAACCAGTCAGCGGAAAGACAATCCATGATTACAGTCGAGCCATTTACAGTGTACAGATACATGATAAGGGAATAAGGTTTAGTGCAAGGTAAAGCCAGCAAAGACCGATCAAGGATAGTCCGAGGGCAAGAAATGTTGCTGTAGCTGTAGAGATGTATGAGTGTGGAGCGATTGTAATATGTTATGTAGATCTGCTTCTGTGACGAGCACGCAAATAGTCGCCTGGGTTGGGCACCATCTTGGAACCAGCGCTATCCACTTAGCCGCAGTGACCATGAACATGTAGATGGAAGATAATGTCGTATCTAATCAGTAAAACGCACTATCTCGCGACGCACTATCTTGAAAGGTATGGGCGGCACGGTGGCAGTAGACAATAGACAATAGACAATAGGTACAGGACATTCGGCCCTTCGAGCCAGCACCGCCATTCAATGTGATCATGGCTGATCATCCCCAATCAGTACCCCGTTCCTGCCTTCTCCCCACATCCCCTGACTCCGCTATCTTTAAGAGCCCTATCTAGCTCTCTCTTGAAAGCATCCAGAGAACCTGCCTCCACCGCCCTCTGAGGCAGAGGATTCCACAGACTCACCACTCTCTGTGAGGAAAAAGTGTTTCCTCATCTCCGTTCTAAATGGCTTACCCTTTAATCTTACCGGGTAGACCTGGGTTCGATCCCGACTACGGGCGCTGTCTGCACAGAGTTTGTTGTACGTTCTCCCCGTGATCGCGTGGGTTTTCTCCAAGATCTTCGCTTTCCTCCCACACTCCAAAGAAGTACATGTTTGTTGGCTAATTGGCTTGGAATAAGTGTAAATTGTCCCCAGTGTGTGTAAGGTAGTGTAAAATGCCTGTCCCACTTAGGCGACTCTTTAGGCGACTGCCAGGGACTAGTTTTGATGAAATTTACCTACAACACCTGGCGACAACCCACGACAGCACCTACATCGACCTACGACAACCTGCGACAGCAAAAATTGTCGCCACTGTTGCCGAAAAATGTTCAACATGTTGAAAATTTTGTAGCAGTCGCCTGTAGTCGCCCCAAAAAATCGCCTAAGTGGGACATGCCCATTAGTGTGCGAGGATCGCTGGTCGGTGCGGACTCAGTGGGCCGAAGGTCCTGTTTCCACGCTGCATCTCCAAACTAAACTAAACTAAACACTCCAAGAGTCATCGAATTTGCAAAGTGTATAAAATGGTTGTTCTGCTTCTTAAGAGGAATTTGGAAATCTATCTAAATTCATGAATCTGTAGCATGTGGTGCGGGTATCAGTCCAGAAGGGTTTAGCAGAAGGCATCAAGGCATAATGATTCTCCAAAGACTTGTGGTTATTTACGTTTCAAAATGACGGATGTTAACAGCGTAATACATATGCTATCCACTCTCCTTTCATTTGCTCACATATTTGCATTGTGAATAAGGCAGAGGCTTTTGCATATCAAATTCTGTTGACAGCCGACAATATAGCAGATAATCTCCTGAAATATTGTTGGCATCACTGTAGGTGCTGAAGTAGGGGGTCAGACCATCACACAACTTCTCTGAGACCACCCATATAGAAGCAACGACCCAGAAAGCACACCAACGCCTCTACTTCCTTAGAAGGCTTGAGAAGTTTGGCATCTCAATAGACAATAGACAATAGGTGCAGGAGAAGGCCATTCGGCTCTTCGAGCCAGCACCGCCATTCAATGTGATCATGGCTGATCATCCCCAATCAGTACCCCGTTCCTGCCTTCTCCCCATATCCCCTGACTCCGCTATCTTTAAAAGCCCTATCTAGCTCTCTCTTGAAAGTATCCAGAGAACCGGCCTCCACCGCCCTCTGAGGCAGAGAATTCCACAGACCCACAACTCTCTGTGAGGAAAAATGGTTCCTCGTCTCCGTTCTAAATGGCTTACCCCTTATTCGTAAACTTATTCGTTGACTCCCCCAACATCGGGAACATGTTTCCTGCCTCTAAAACCTTTAATAATTCCTGTCAAATCCTTTAATAATCTAATATGTTTCAGTAATCCTGCAACTCTCACCAACTTCTACAGATGCGCCACAGAATGCATTTGGTATTTTATTTAACTCACATGTTTAACCGATAATGTTTTATTATTAATGTTTAATGTTTTATGTGTCATTCCTAACTGTCACTGTACGTCATGTTGTCACTTGCGGGCAGAGCACCAAGGCTAATTCCTTGTATGTGAATACTTGGCCAATAAATTTATTCATGCATTCAATCATTTTATCGGGATGCATCGCGGTTTGGGAACAGCTCCATCCAAGACCGCAAGAATTTGCAGCGAATTGTGGACGCAGCCCAGACCGATCACACAAACCAACCTCCCTTCCATTGACTCCATCTACACCTCACGCTGCCTCGGCAAGGCCAGCAGCATAATCAAGGACCAGTCTCACCCCGGCCACTCCCTCTTCTCCCCTCTCCCATCGGGCAAAAGGTGCAGAAGTGTGAAAACGCACACCTCCAGATTCAGGGACAGTTTCTTCCCAGCTGTTATCAGGCAACTGAACCATCCTACCACAACCAGAGAGCAGCGCTGAACTACTATCTACCTCATTGGTGACCCTCGGACTATCCTTGATCGGTCTTTGCTGGCTTCACCTTGCACTAAACGTTATTCCCTTATCATGTATCTGTACACTGTAAACGACTCGACTGTAATCATGTATTGTCTTTCCGCTGACTGGTTAGCACGCAACAAAAGCTTTTCACTGTACCTCGGTACACGCGACAATAAACTAAACTGAAACTGAAATGCCATCATGAATAACGCTGTGGTACCTGGCAGTTGCAGAACAAAGCATCTGCCTGTCCACTGCCTGCCCTTTAGTCAGCTTTAACAAGAAGCCACATTGCGGACACTGGGGAATTAGTTGAGCTTAAATGCACTTCCTAATAGTGTTCCGCTTGTCGGCTGTAAGTAATGAAGTGCAAACACTGCAGCAACGCTGATAGACAGCTCCTGCAATAGTCTTTTCACAGTTCACGTCCTCTCAGCATCCGCCAAGCACTTTTGTGGTATTAGCCTGATTCACACGGAACGGTGTGTCGGGAGAAACTGCACAAAATGCCGGAGTAACTCGGCGGGACAGGCAGCATCCCTGGCGAGAAGGGACGGGTGACGTCTCGGGTCGAGACCCTTCTTCAGACTGAGAGTCTGGGGACGAGGGAAGATACAGAGATAAGGAAGTGTAAGGTGTGAGGCATCAAAGGGGAATGGAGATCAAGGAAAATAGATAGAAATGCAGATGGTGATTTAAACTGAAGACAGGCGCAAGTCACTGGAGTAACTCAGCAGCTCAGGCAGCATGGAGTCATACAGCATGGAAACAGGCCCTTCGGCCCAACTTGCCCAACATGTCCCAACTACATGTCCCACAGAGTTACTCCACCATTTTGAGTCTGCATTTGCAGTTCCAAGTTGGCGTCCACCCAGGCGACTATTTGTGTGTTAGCTACAGAAACAGATCACGTATTATAATGAGTCATACAGTGATACAGTGCGGAAACAGGCCCTTCGGCCCAACTTGCCCACGCCGGCCAACATGTCCCAGCTACACTAGTCCCACCTGCCTGCGCTTGGTCCATATCCCTCCAAACCTGTCCTATCCATGTACCTGTCTAACTGTTTCTTAAATGTATATGTTCCGTCAAAAATTAGTTTTTATTACCGGAAATTATATTTTTACATTTTTTAATGGTTTAATTTGGAGCATATTATTATCACGTACTGAGGTACAGTGAAAAAAAATTGTTTACCTGCTATCCACTCAAATCATATCATACTCTGAATAACTACATTCACTTGGGACTAACTAACAGAGGGAATAACGTTTAGTGCAAGGTAACGCAAGAAGCGTGGCTGCAGGAATAGAGGTTTAAACGCGTGGAGCAATGGGAGGATTAGATCGGGTAGATGAGCAGTCTTTTACCCAGAGTAGGGGAATCGAGGACCAGAGGATATAGGTTCAAGGTGAAGGGGACAAGATTTAATAGGAATCTGAGGGGTAACTTTTTCACGCAGAGGGTGGCGGGTGTACGGAACGAGCTGCCGGAGGAGGTAGTTGAGGCTGGGACTATCCCAGCGTTTAAGAAACAGTTAGACAGGTACATGGATAGGACAGGTTTGGAGGGATATGGACCAAGCGCAGGCAGGTGGGACTAGTGGAGCTGGGACATGTTGGCCGGTGTGGGCAGGTTGGGCCGAAGGGCCTGTTTCCACACTGTATCACTCTATGACTCATTATAATACGTGATCTGTTTCTGTAGCTAACACACAAATAGTCGCCTGGGTGGGACGCCAACTTGGAGCTGCAAATGCAGACTCAAAATGGTGGGGTAACTCTGTGGGACAGGCAGCATCTCTGGAGAGAAGGAGCGGGTGACGTTTCAGTCTGAAGACGGGTCTCGACCCGGAACAGCACCCGTTCCTTCCCTCCAGACATGCCGCCTGTCCCGCTGAGTTACTCCAGCCCTTAGTGTGTATTTATTTTTGGCTATTTTTCTTTCCCTTCAGGAAATATGGCTTTTTCAAATGAACACCTCACAGTAAATGCGAAGTTCTCTCCATCTGCAAGTGTGAACAGCACATTTGAGCTGTTACTTTCCATCCGATTGCGTGAAAACATCTGGGGAAAAATGCGCTTAAAATATCTCCCATCTAAGCCCTTGCCAGACAAGAACAAATAAATCAAGCATTAGACAATCCCTTTGCACTGGAGCTCAGGGCAAAAGCAGTTCAAAGTTGCAGGGTTTGTGTTAATACGCTCACATTTATTCTGGACTAATGGCTTGACGTGAGATTCCACAGTTTCTCATCGAGTCATACAGTGTGGAAACAGGCCCTTCGGCCCAACTCGCCCAGACCGGCCAACAATGTCCCAGCTACACTAGTCCCACTTGCCTGCGCTTGGTCCATAACCCTCCAAACCTGATCTATCCATGTACCTGTCCAACTGTTTCTTAAACAATGGGATAGTCCCAGCCTCAACTACCTCCTCCGGCAGCTTGTTCCGTACACCCACCACCCTTTGTGTGAAAAAGTTACCCCTCTGACTCCTGTTAAATCTTTTCCACTTCACCTTAAACCTATGTCCCCTGGTCCTCGATTCCCCTACTCTGGGTAAAAGACTCTGAGCATCTACTCGATCTATTCCTTTCATGATTTTGTACACCTCTATAAGATCTCCCCTCATCCTCCTACGCCCCATGGAATAAAGACCCAGCCTGCTCAACCTCTCCCTACAGCTCGCACCCTCTAGTCCTGGCAACATCCCCGTAACATCCTCTTGCATGTCAGCACCATTAGACCTAGACATCAATACACAGGTACATAAGCAGCAGGAGCACAATTAGGCCATTCGGCCCATCAAGTCTACTCCGCCAATCGACCATGGCTGATCTATCTCTCCCTCCTAACCCCATTCTCCTGCCTTCTCCCCCGTAACCCCTGACATCCTTAATGATCAAGTGGAGGGGGGCGACTACATTGCAAATAGACAAGTGAATTCACTCAAATTTCACCGCACCGTAGTCGGTTAAGTGACAATAAACGCGAACTTGAACTTGATTTTGCATTTCCGTGATACGTTTTAATAAAAGTATTTTGTTGCCTGGAGGAGAGACAATGCACAGTGCTTGCTCTGTGATGCAATATTAATGTCAACTGTCGGTGGTAATATCCATTTAATAACCAGCTGCCAGACATCAACATAACTTTCGAAACGTATCTCCACGAAAGTGCCGCACAGCGGCAACAGATGTTCCACCAGACACGCCGACCATTTGCCGTCTCTAAAGGCATCGCTGCTCGGTTTGGTGAGACAACATCTTCAATGTTCCACCTCAACAACAGGGAAGCGACCCGCGAGATGAACGTCATGGTGGATAACGCCCGGTTACGGTCCCAGCCCGTCCCCACGTACCTCGGTGTGAAGCTCGACAGAACGTTGTCATTCAAACAACACCTGGAAGGTGCCAAGGCAAAGGCAAGCGCCCGTGCCGCACTGATTCGCCGCCTAGCCGGCACCACGTGGGGAGCCACGACGAAGACACTGCGCATGTCCACAGTGGCCCTGGTGTTCTCAGCCGCCGAGTACTGCGCCCCGGTCTGGTGCCGTAGCCCTCACACCAAGAAGCTGGATGCTGCCCTCAACAGCGCCCTGCGGACTGTCTCCGGATGCCTACGAGCCACCCCAGTAAACCAACTGCCCGTCCTCGCTGGCATCGACCCAGCCAACATCAGACCAGAAGCAGCCACGCTGGCCCTCTCTCGAAAGGCACAGACCAGTGAATCCCACCTCCACCATCAGATCGTCACGGAGACACCCCGACGATTGCGCCTCAAGTCACGGCGCCCCTTTGCCACGCAAGCCCAAGAGCTGCTCTGCACAACACCGGCTGACGCTTCTAAGGCTGCCTGGGTCAAGACGAGAGCTACACCATTACATCGATGACCCCATGGACGTCCCTGGCCAGGACCTGCCCCTGAAAGCAGTGGACAACCCTCAACCGCTTGAGGACAGGCGTCGGACGCTATGGAGTAGCCGAATGGTGAACAAGGTCTGATTGACCCGGACGATGACACGTTGGCCTGGCTCGCCTCAACGGAGCTGCAGGTCTAAAAGACACACGACAGAAGGCAGAAGCTTGGTTTGGGAGCTGCTCCATCCAAGACCGCAAGAAATGGCAGTGAATTGTGGAGGCAGCCCAGGCCATCACACAAACCAACCTCCCTCCCATTGACTCCATCTACACCTCACGCTGCCTCGGCAAGGCCAGCAGCATCATCAAGGACCAGTCTCAACCCCGGCCACTCCCTCTTCTCCCCTCTCCCATCGGGCAAAAGGCACAGAAGTGTGAAAACGCACACCTCCAGATTCAGGGACAGTTTCTTCCCAGCTGTTATCAGGCAACTGAACCATCCTACCACAACCAGAGAGCAGTGCTGAACGACTATCTACCTCATTGGTGACCCTCGGACTATCCTTGATCGGTCTTTGCTGGCTTTACCTTGCACTTAACGTTATTCCCTTACCATGTATCTGTACACTGTGAACGGCTCGATTGGAATCACGTATTGTCTTCCCGCTGACTGGTTAGCTCGCGACAAAAACTTTTCACTGTACTTCGGTACACGTGACAATAAACTAAACTGAACACAGATTGTTTTCATTCACTGGGCACGCGTCCTCCCCGAGGGCTCCACAGTGGCTGTACTCTTCCATAATCTCTTGCCAAGACTATGAAGAACAGCGACAGCAATTTATTTTTTTCGCGTGCTGTGCTCAGGGACATGTGTGCGTTTCCAGACAAGGAAATTATGCATCTCCATCACCTAAGATGTCTCTCCTAAAGGCAATATCTGTGAAATGTGGCCGTGTCTCAAGATATTAACTCTTATATATCATTTACAATTATGCTGTTGGAACCCATTCCCTGCATTCTTTAAGAAGAGGATTGTGAACATATCATTTTCCATGGATATTGCTAACGCACCCTTCAATAGTTGCTCTGTGTATTTATCATTGCTGTTCACTCCTCATTCACTGTACATCTATTGAGCTGTGAAAATTACTGCCATCTTATCACACAAGCACTACAGGTCCTGGCAATTCCTAGTTATTATAAGGAACTGATTAAAGTAATATTGCTATTAAAATGAAAGATATCCCCGAGTCATCGTCATAGAGTCCTACAGCCCTTGGTCCACACCGGCCAACATCTCACAGCTATTCCAGTCTCACTTATGGGAGGTCACGGTGGCGCAGCGGTAGAGTTGCTGCCTTACAGCGAATGCAGCGCCGGAGACCCGGGTTCGATCCCGACTACGGGCGCTGTCTGTACGGAGTTTGCACGTCCCCCCCGTGACCCGCTTGTGTTTTCTCCGAGATCTTCGGTTTCTTCCCACACTCCAAAGACGTACAGGGTTTGTAGTTAATCAGCTTGGTAAATGTTAAAAAAAACTGTCCTTAGTGGGTGTAGGGTAGTGTTAGTGAGCGGGGATCGCTGGTCGGCGCGGACCCGGTGGGCCGAAGGGCCTGTTTCCGCGCTGTATCTCTAAACTAAACTAAACCTGCCCGCGGTAACTTTGAGCTGCCGGAGGAGGTAGTTGAGGCAGGGAGTATCCCAACGTTTTAGAAGCAATTAGACAGGCACATGGACAGGGCAGGTTTAGACGGATACGGGCCAAACGCAGGCAGGTGGGACTAGTGTAGATGGGACCTGTAGTGCTCGGAGTGGGCAAGTTAGGCTGAAGGGGCTGTTTCCACGCTGTATCACTCTATGACTCATGCAATCAAAAGTCATATCTTACACGAACAAGCTACAAGATGCTAATCTTGTTTTTCAGTGATTTTACGCTGCGGTTCAATCCATTACAAACACGGCTGTCCATTGCAATTTCTACATTAGGCATTTGCTTTCATACAAATATGGAAACCATAGGATTTGAACTGTAATATTAGTTGTTTACTTTAGAGATACAGGGTGGAAACAGGCCCTTCGGCCCACCGAGTCCGCACCGACCAGCGATCCCCGCACACTAACACTATCCGATACACATTAGGGACAATTTTTTTATTCATACCAAGACAGTTTACCTGTAGTCGGGTTCGAACCTGGGACTCTGGCACTGTGAGGCAGCAACTAGAGTTTAGGTTTTAGTTTAGTTTAGTGTTTAGTTCTTTAGTTTTTAGACTCCAGTCTTTAGTTTAGAGAATCATCATGGACACAGGCCATTCGGCCCACCAAGTCCACACCTACTACAAACCTATTCACACTAGTTTATGTTATTCCACTTTTTTGATCACAGAGGCCAATGAACCGAGCAATCCGCGTATCTTTGGGATGTGGGAGGAAACCGGAGCACCTGGAGGAAACCCACGCAGGTCATAGGGAGAACGTACAAACTCCACACAGACAGCACCCGAGATCAGGATGGAACGCGGGTCTCTGGCGTTGCGAGGTGGCAGCTCTGCCAGCTGTGCCACCGTGCCGCCCGGTGGAGGGAACGAACAGGTGACGTTTCGGGTTGAATTTATTTTCCTGAGAAGTGTGGGTTACACACTTGCTGTATATCCCAACCGCACTCCAAAGACGTGCAGGTTTGTAGATTAATTAGCTGCGGTAAGATTGTGAAATTGTCGCTGTTCCGTGCGACAAAGGGTCTGTTTCTACGCCGTATCTTTAAACTAAAACTAAACTAATCCATTGAACCAGGGCGGTCACGGTGGCGCAGCAGCGGTAGAGTTGCTGCCTTACCGTGCTTGCAGCTCCGGAGACCCCAGGTCCGATCCCGACTACGGGCGCTGCCTGTACGGAATTTGCACGTTCTTCCCGTGACCTGCGTGTGTTTTCTCCGAGATCTTCGGTTTCCACCCACACTCCAAGGACGTGCAGGTTTGTAGGTTGATTGGCTTGGTGTATGTGTAAAATGTCCCTAGTGTGTGTAGGCTTGTGTTAATGTGCGGGGGATCGCTGGTCGGTGCGGACACGGTGGGCCGAAGGGCCTGTTTCTGCGCTGTATCTCCAAACTAAAACCAATTGAAACATTTTCCAGCTGATTTTGCTGCCCATTGTACATTGATCAATACAGAATTTCACTCGGCCCTTGGAACATCCTCCAGACCATCATAGTTTGAGAATGATTATTCTCGACTTCGACCCGACCCCGGAGATTCGGAGGCTCCGGCCGCAGGCCCGCTGGACGGTAACATCGGGAGCTCGCGGGTTCCTGGTGGGAGTCACCCGCAATGGCAACTTCTCCCGCCGGAATCGCGGGGTGAAATGACTTGGAGCGGGGCCTAACATCGCCCGGCCCCGGCTTAAACGGCCGCGGGACTTACCATCGCCCGCCGGGGGCTTTAACATCGGGAGCCCCAGTCGCCTCGACGCTGCAGTTGGACTGCTGGACCGCGGGAGAAGAACAAAGGGAAGAGATAAGACCTTTTGCCTTCCATCACAGTTGGAGATTCACTGTGATGGATGTTTGTGTAATTTGTGTTAAGTGTGTGTCTTGGGGTTTTTTGTAATGTAAGACTGTAGAAAATGCAATTTCGTTCAAACCAAGCTGTTTGAATGACAATAAAAGGCATTCTATTCTATTCTATATTCTTATTCCATTAACCAAAGAATGCATTAAGTTTTTTTGTTTTTAAAGCAGCTCAAATCTTTATGACTTGGAATCACTTCATGTTTAAACTTACAATCAATGCAGTACAAAGGTTCCCAGGAGAGCATGTAAGACTGTATTAATATAGGGAATACATTATGTCTCACCAATTGATCTATTAGTGAATGCTCACTCGACTGAATCAGAATGCTGTTTAATTTACTTGTATGAACACTTAAATACTGTAAATGGAGTCAGAATGCACACTTCAGAATAATTCAATAATATTATGTTTCTTTTTAATATTGGCCGTTTTATAAATGAGTTGTCAAGTCTACATTGATTCTCTACAATACATATATGAGTGAATATTTTTTTACAAAAGGAAAACGATTAATATTGTAGGAGGAATGAACTGCAGATGCTGGTTTAAATCGAAGATAGACACAAAAAGCTGGAGTAACTCAGCGGGACAGGCATCAATCACCTCTGGAGAGAAGGATTGGGTGACTTTTCGGGACTTTCCAACCCGAAACGTCACCCGTTCCTTCTGACGAAGGGATGCGAACAGTGAAACTGGCAGTACGACTAGGGTGGGGGAGAGTTTTCACTGTCGTCCTGCTAGTTTCACTGTTCGTATCCCTTCGCTATCACCTCCTCCACAGCCAACAATGGATCATTGTGGGCTCCACCTTTCCTTGGCCATCGGTGCCGGCTCCGATTTGTTCTGCACCCTTTCAAGCCTCTAGTTTCCCTTTCTCCTGACTCTCAGTCTGGGGAAGGGTCTCGACCTGAAACGTCACCCGTTCCTTCTCTCCAGAGATGCTGCCTGTCCCGCTGAGTTACTCCAGCATTTTGTGTCTATCTTCGGTGTAAACCAGCATTTGCCGTTCCTTCCTGCACCAAGGTACAGTGAAATGCTTTGTTTTGCGTACAAGCATGGCGCAAAGCACAGGTGTCACCACGTTCCGCAGCCCAGACCATCGCACAAACCAACCTCCATTGACTCCATCTACACCTCACGCTGCCTCGGCAAGGCCAGCAGCATCATCAAGGACCAGTCCCACCCTGGCCAATCCATCTTCTCCCCTCTCCACATCCACTCTACCCAGGCCCTTCACTGAAAGAGCATTTCACTTCCAGCGTGCAGAAGGTACAGAAGCTTGAAAGCGCGCTCGAGCAGTCTCAGGAACAGCTTCTTCCCCTCTGTTATCAGGCTTCTAAACGGTCCTTCCATAAGCCAGGGTACTGTCCAATTCACCTCTACCCCATTGCGGACATTAGACTTTATCAATGGAACAGCGGTAGAGTTGTAGCCTTACAGCGCCAGAGACCCAGGTTCGATCCTGACCATGGGTACTGTCTGTCTGGGAGCAGACCTGATTTCCCCCATCCCTCCAGCGTGGCTTTTTGCTGGCAGAGACAGGTAGATCTTCCAGGAACAAACAAACTGGAAACAGTTAACCTTGTGGGTCAGAGCTTGCAGCCCCGTCTTCCAGAACCTAAATGCAATGCATCGAATAATGTAGCCATGACCAGCCTTAGGGTACGTTCCAGATGACCACTCGGATATTAAACTCTAGTTTTAGTTTTCAGTTTTTAGTTTTGGAGATACAGTGTGGAAACAGGACCTTCGGCCCACCGAGTCCACACCGACCAGCGATCCCCGCACACCAACACTATTCCACACATTGGAGAATGGGGTTGAGAGGGAGAGATAGATCAGCCAGGTTTGAATGGCGGAGTGGACTTGATGGGCCGAATGGCATTCTGCTCCTATCACTTATTCAGATTCAGATTCAGATTCAGAAAACTTTATTGTCTGTCGTAACAGAAAATCTTATGAACATAGATACATAGAAAATAGGTGCAGGAGTAGGCCATTCGGCCCTTCGAGCCTGCACCGCCATTCAATATGATCATGGCTGATCATCCAACTCAGTATCCCGTACCTGCCTTCTCTCCATACCTCCTGATCCCTTTAGCCACAAGGGCCACATTTAACTCCCTCTTAAATATAGCCAATGAACTGGCCTCAACTACCTTCTGTGGCAGAGAGTTCCAGAGATTCACCACTCTCTGTGTGAACAAGTTTTTTCTCATCTCGGTCTTAAAGGATTTCCCCCTTATCCTTAAGCTGTGACCCCTTGTCCTGGACTTCCCCAACATCGGGAACAATCTTCCTGCATCTAGCCTGTCCAACCCCATAAGAATTTTGTATGTTTCTATAAGATCTCCTCTCAATCTCCTAAATTCTAGCGAGTATAAGCCAAGTCTATCCAGTCTTTCTTCATATGAAAGTCCTGACATCCCAGGAATCAGTCTGGTGAACCTTCTCTGCACTCCCTCTATGGCTATAATGTCCTTCCTCAGATTTGGAGACCAAAACTGTACACAATACTCCAGGTGTGTTCTCACCAAGACCCTGTACAACTGCAGTAGAACCTCCCTGCTCCTATACTCGCCCCGCCTTACCTCTCTGAGCTGCTCCACCTATATGCTCCTGCCCGGTGCCTCAGGTCAGCTGATCAGCTGCTCCTTGAGGTACCAAGGTCTAAGCGGAAGCTCAGAGGGGATAGAGCTTTTCTTGTTGCTGCTCCGGCACTCTGAACACCTTGCCGCTGCACATCAGACAGGCCCCCTCACTGTCCATCTTCAAATCCTCCCTAAAAACATATTTTTATTCTTGGCTTTCGACACTGGCTGAGGCATTGCCCCTGTTTTTAGTGCTTTTAATGTCTTTTAATTTTTAGTGTGTTTTTTATAGTCCTCGTTTTACGGTTTTAATGGTTTTTAATTGTTTGTAATAGCTTTTTGTTCATGATTTCTCATGTACAGCACTTTGTGGCAACTGTGGTTGTTAAAGTGCTTTATAAATAAAGTTATTATTATTATTATTATTATTATACTCAATCCTTTTGCTATGAAAGCTAACATACCATTCGCTTTCTTCACTGCCTGCTGCACCTGCATGCCTACTTTCAATGACTGGTGTACCATGACACCAGGTCTCGCTGCATCTCCCCTTTTCCTAATCGGCCACCATTTAGATAATAGTCTGCTTTCCTGTTTTTGCCACCAAAGTGGATAACCTCACATTTATCCACATTATACTGCATCTGCCAAACATTTGCCCACTCACCCAGCCATATCCAAGTCACCTTGCAGTCTCCTAGCATCCTCCTCACAGCTAACACTGCCCCCCAGCTTAGTGCCATCCGCAAACTTGGAGATGTTGCCTTCAATCCCCTCATCCAAATCATTAATATAAATTGTAAATAGCTGGGTCCCAGCACTGAGCCTTGCGGTACCCCACTAGTCACTGCCTGCCATTGTTGAAAAGGACCCGTTTACTCCTACTCTTTGCTTTCCTGTTTGCCAGACAGTTCTCTATCCACATCAATACTGAACCCCCAATACCGTGTGCTTTAAGTATGTATACTAATCTCTTATGTGGGACCTTGTCGAAAGCCTTCTGAAAGTCCAGATACAACACATCCACTGGTTCTCCCCTATCCACTCTACTAGTTACATCCTCGAAAAATTCTATGAGATTCGTCAGACATGATTTACCTTTCGTAAATCCATGCTGACTTTGTCCAATGATTTCACCACTTTCCAAATGTGCTGCTATCCCATCTTTAATAACTGACTCTAGCAGTTTCCCCACTACCGATGTTAGACTAACTGGTCTGTAATTCCCCGTTTTCTCTCTCCCTTCCTTAAAAAGTGGGGTTACGTTTGCTACCCTCCAATCCTCAGGAACTACTCCAGAATCTAAAGAGTTTTGAAAAATTATCACTAATGCATCCACTATTTCTGGAGCTACTTCCTTAAGTATCTCTGGGATGCAGCCTATCTGGCCCTGGTGATTTATCGGCCTTTAATCCATTCAATTTACCCAACACCACTTCCCGACTAACCTGGATTTCACTCAGTTCCTCCATCTCCTTTGACCGCGGTCCCCCTGCTATTTCCGGCAGATTATTTATGTCTTCCTTAGTGAAGGCGGAACCAAAGTAGTTATTCAATTGGTCCGCCATATCCTTGTTCCCCATGATCAATTCACCTGTTTCTGACTGCAAGGGACCACATTTGTTTAAACTAATCTCTTTCTCTTCACATATCTATAAAAACTTTTGCAGTCAGTTTTTATGTTCCCTGCCAGTTTTCTTTCATAATCTATTATTCCCTTTCCTAATTAAGCCCTTTGTCCTCCTCTGCTGGTCTCTGAATTTCTCCCAGTCCTCTGGTATGCTGCTTTTTCTGGCTAATTTGTACGCATCATCTCTTTGCTTTGATACTATCCCGATTTCCCTTGTTATCCACGGATGCACTACCTTCTCTGATTTATTCTTTTGCCCAACTGGGATGAACAATTTTTGTAGTTATCCATGCAGTCTTTAAATGCCTTCCATTGCATATCCACCGTCAACCCTTTTAGAACTAATTGCAGTCAATCTTGGCCAATTCACGTCTCATACCCTCAAAGTTACCTTTCTTTAAGTTCAGAACCATTGTTTCTGAATTAACAATGTCACTCTCCATCCTAATGAAGAACTCAACCATATTATGGTCACTCTTGCCCAAGGGGGCACGCACAACAAGACTGCTAACTAACCCTTCCTCGTTACTCAATACCCAGTCTAGAAATAGCCTGCTCTCTCGTTGGTCCTCGTAAGGACTGTTACCAGAATGGTTGGAGTACCTCAGTCCTTGGACAGTTAATGTACGTTCCCGCTACGATTGTGTTCACTTTAAACTGTAAAGCTAATTTCGCAATTCCATTAATTTTTTAAAACATCCGTGAAAATCACAGATCCTTTGAAGCAAAGAGGCATTTTTCATCTGTGTATAATTGTTGCTGTGCTCCATTGTGGAGGCCTGCAGGGCTACAAGGGTGCATTAGAAATTGGAACAAAATCATAAAACCCTTCCTCTGAAGTGAAGCATAAAATTGCTGAACAGGTCACACAATCCACATTTAAATCAATGTAACTGTACAATAGTGCAGGTGCAATTAGACTATTAAGGATCCGCGCAAAATGGCTTGGCAGGTCATTGTTAATAGCAGCGTTGGAAAGTGTAAACCGATTAGGATAAGGCTGACTCTTAGCTGCGCCCTGCAGGAACCCTCCAAAGAATAGACACAAAAAACTCAGCGGATCTCTGGAGAGAAGGCAAAGGCGACGTTTCGGGGAGAGGGAGACGAGAGATATAGACGGTGATGTAGAGAGATAGAGAACAAATGAATGAAAGATATGCAAATAAGTAACGCTGGCAAATGAACCAGGCCATTGTTAGCTGTGGGCGAGGTGAAAACGAGTTAAGGGGCCTGTCCCACGATGCGAGTTCACCCAAGAGCTCTCCCGAGTTAAAAAAAAAAATCAGACTCGTGGTAAGTACGTAGAATGTACGTAGCGGGGACGTCGGAGCTCGTGGACGTCTCGTAGCGGCTCGTAACACTAACGGCAGGTACTCGGGAAACGCGGTAAATTCGTGAAACTCGTGAAGTTTTTTCAACAGTGTGAAAAATTTCCAAGAGTAGAAAAATACTCGTGATGAAGTACCACGAGTTTGATTTTTTTTTAAACTCGGGAGAGCTCTTGGGTAAACTCGCATCGTGGGACAGGGGCTTTACAGACAATGAGACTCAACAAGACGACTTTGAAGCTGGTTCGATGATGGGTGGGGGAGGGACGGAGAGAGAGGGGATGGAAGGGTTGCAAGATCAAGGCCAGCAGCATAATCAAGGACCAGTCGCACCCTGTCCACTCCCTCTTCTCCCCTCTCCTCTCATGATATACACCTCTATATCATCACCCCTCATCCTCCTGCGCTCCAAGGAATCGAGTCCCAGCCTGCTCAACCTCTGCCTATAGCTCAGACCCTCAAGTCCTGGCAACATCCTCGTAAATCTTCTCTGTACCCTTTCCAGCTTGACAACGTCTTTCCTATAACACGGTGCCCAGAACTGAACACAATACTCTAAATGTGGCCTCACCAACTTCTTATACAACTACCACATGACCTCCCAACTTCTATACTCAATAGTCTGAAGAAGGGTTTCGGCCCGAAACGTTGCCTATCTCCTTCGCTCCATAGATGCTGCTGCACCCGCTGAGTTTCTCCAGCATTTTTGTCTACCTTCTATACTCAATACTCTGGCTGATGAAGGCCAACGTGCCAAAAGCCTTTTTGACCACCTGACCTGTATCTACCTGCGACTCCATCTTCAGAGAACTATGCACCTGCACTCCTAGATCCCTCTGCTCTACAACACTCCCCAGAGCCATTCACTGTGTAGGTCCTGTGGTGGCCGACTAGGAAAAGGGGAGATGCAGCGAGACCTGGGTGTCATGGTACACCAGTCATTGAAAGTAGGCATGCAGGTGCAGCAGGCAGTGAAGAAAGCGAATGGTATGTTAGCTTTCATAGCAAAAGGATTTGAGTATAGGAGCAGGGAGGTTCTACTGCAGTTGTACAGGGTCTTGGTGAGACCACACCTGGAGTATTGCGTACAGTTTTGGTCTCCAAGGACATTATTGCCATAGAGGGAGTGCAGAGAAGGTTCACCAGACTGATTCCTGGGATGTCAGGACTGTCTTATGAAGAAAGACTGGATAGACTTGGTTTATACTCTCTAGAATTTAGGAGATTGACAGGGGTTGGACAGGCTAGATGCAGGAAGATTGCTCCCGATGTTGGGGAAGTCCAGGACAAGGGGTCACAGCTTAAGGATAAGGGGGAAATCCTTTAAAACCAAGATGAGAAGAACTTTTTTCACACAGAGAGTGGTGAATCTCTGGAACTCTCTGCCACATAGGGTAGTCGAGGCCAGTTCATTGGCTATATTTAAGAGGGAGTTAGATGTGGCCCTTGCGGCTAAAGGGATCAGAGGGTATGGAGAGAAGGCAGGTACGGGATACTGAGTTGGATGATCAGCCATGATCATATTGAATGGCGGTGCAGGCTCGAAGGGCCAAATGGCCTACTCCTGCACCTAGTTTCTATGTTTTTCTGTTTCTATGTCCTGCCCATGATACACTTCCCAAAATGTAACACCTCACATTTTTCCGATATTAAATTCCATCAATTTGTTATGAGCAGGATGAGTTTTAAAATCTAGTCATGCCCACAGCTACGGCATCAGAGAACATCTGCTGCCGTAGTAAGAATCTCAATCGGGGAAAAAGATAAAAGCAAAAAGTGGTCAATTATCCAAATGTTCCGCAACTCTGCGTAGAAGAGAATTGTCAGTCACTTACACGTGTTTAGTCAGCCAATGGCAATTTGCATCCTCCGATATATTTATGGCGTCCCCTGCTTTTAGACTGGGGGTAATGGGCCTGCCCCACTTATGCAACTTTTTTCGGCGACTGCCGGCACCCGTCATAGGTCGTTGCAGGTCGCCGAACATGTTCAACACGTTGAAATTCCAGCGGCGACCAGAACAAGGTACGACTCTTTGGGCGACTACTCACGACCGTACAGGCTTCACCCCGCGACATGTCACCAGGGTGTCGCCGGTATGGTCGTGAGTCGTCTCCTCAGTCGCCCGAAGAGTCGTAGCGTCTTTCTGGTCACCGCTGGATTTTCAACGTGGTGAACATTTTCGCCGACCTGCAACGACCTATGATGGGTGCCGGCAAAGTGGCGTAAGTGGGACAGGCCCATAAGTGTTACCGGTCTGGTGGTGTCTAAGACAGTGTCACAACCCCGTACGGTGGCATGTGGCGCAGCGGTAGAGTTGCTGCCTCACGGCACCAGAGACCCGGGTTCAATCCTGACTGCGTTTGCTGTCTGTGCGGAGTTTGTACGTTCTCCCCGTGACCTGCGTGGGTTTTCTCCGGGTGCCCCAGACATGCAAGTTTGGAGGCTCATTGGCTCGGTATAATTGTAAATTGTCCCTAGCGTGTGCTGGATAGTATTAGTCGGCGCGGACTCGGTGGGCCGAAGGACCTGTTTCCGCGCTGTATCTCTAAAACCAGGGGTGTCAAACTCGCGGCCCGCGGGCCGGATGCGGCCCACGAAGGGGTCCGATCCGGCCCGCGGGATGATTTCCCTGATGCCAGAGCAGGCTGCAGCTGTCCGCAGTGCCGGATCGGGCTGCGTTCGCGCGTGCGCGCGGAGCGATCCGGCGTGCATGAAGTCGCACTTTGCCCGTGACCTAAAATGAGTTTAAATGAGTTTGACACCACTGCAAGTCTAAACCAAACTAAACTAAACATCAGGATGAGTGAAAAAAAGCAACTTTTCCGCTCGCTATTGACTGCTGGATGTTGATGCTGTTTGACTTCCACTTCATATCCTACATGTTGCCCTCTCTCTGTAATTGTCATTCCTGTCAATTTAAACAAGCTCTGAAACGTAACAAGTCCTATTGACCGATGTGGCCAATCACATCAAAATGGAACTCAGTTCACCGGGCCCTTCTCTCATTTTTCATCTGTCACCACTGTTTCAGGCATCATCAAATAACAATCTCTGCAGTGATGTCCCTGACCTTTTTTAGTTTTGTTTAGTTTTAGAGATACAGCGCGGAAACAGGCCCATCGGCCCACCGAGTCCGCGCCGACCAGCGATTCCCCCGCTCACACTAACACTATCCTGCACACACTAGGGACAATTTACAATCATACCAAGCCTATCAGCCTACAAACCTGTTCGTCTTTGAAATGTGGTAAGAAACCGGAGTGCCCGGAGAAAACCCAGGCAGGTCACGGGGTACAAATTCCATACAGAAAGCACCAGTAGTCGGGATTGAACCCGGGTCCCTGGCGCTGTGAGGCAGCAACTTTACCGCTGCGCCACCGTGCCGCCCTCTCTCTTAGCTCACACTAGTATTGGACATTTCCACCCTGGGAACAAGAATTAAGTTTAGTTTAGTTTAGTTTATTGTTACGTGTACCAAGGTACAGTGAAAAGCTTTTGTTGCGTGCTAACCAGTCAGCGGAAAGACAATACATGATTACAATCGAGCCATTTACAGTGTACAGATACATGATAAAGGAATAATGTTTGGTGCAAGGTAAAGCCAGTAAGGTCCGATCAAAGATAGCCCGAGGGTCACCAATGAGGTAGATAGTAGTTCAGCACCGCTCTCTGGTTGTGGTAGGATGATTCAGCTGCCTGATAACAGCTGGGAAGAAACAGTCTCTGAATCTGGAGGCGTGCGTTTTCACACTTCTGTACCTTTTGCCCGATGGGAGAGGAGAGAAGAGGGAGTGGCCAGGGTGCGAGGCGTCCTTGATTGTGCTGCTGGCCTTGCCGAGGCAGCGCGAGGTGTAGATGGAGACTATGGAAGGGAGGTTGGTTTGCGCGATGGTCTGGGCTGCGTCCACAATTCGCTGCAATTTCTTGCGGTCTTGGATGGAGCTGTTCCCAAACCAAGCTGATAAAATGCTGATAAAGTTAAGAAATACACCTGGAAGAATCGTGGTCCACTTGATATTCGCAAGCCATCATGACCAGGATAAAGATTGTACAGCACTTTGACCTTTGACTAATCACTGGGGAATGCGCGGGTAAACAATAAGCCAATAACCAACTATTTGTACTTCTGTGAAGTGTTTGCAGTGGACTACAGGAGTCAGACTTAATCCTTCAATTCGATAATAGTTAAAGCCTTTCATCATTCAACTCAACACTGTAGAATCAATATTGCAGATAGCAATGAAAGCAAGACCATCTTCCAGTGTATACTTTACACAAAGCCCTGGTGATTAAGGTAGTGCCTCAGACTGCCACCTCTGTTAGCGTGGACAAAAGTGCTGGAGAAACTCAGCGGGTGAGGCAGCATCTATGGAGCGAAGGAAATAGGCAACGTTTCGGGCCGAAATTGTGGAGGCAGCCCAGAGCATCGCGCAAACCAATCTCCCTTCCATTGTCTCCATCTACACCTCACGTTGCCTCGGCAAGGCCAGCAGCATAATCAAGGATGCGTCGCACCCTGGCCACTCCCTCTTCTCCCCTCTCCCATCTGGCAAAAGGTACAGAAGTGTGAAAACGCACATCACCAGATTCAGAGACTGTTTCTTCCCAGCTGTTATCAGGCAACTGAACTATCCTACCACAACCAGAGAGCAGTCCTGAACTACTATCTACCTCATTGGTGACCCTCGGACCATCTTTGATCGTACCTTACTGGCTTTACCTTGCACCAAATGTTATTCCCTTATCATGTATCTGAACACTGTAAATGGCTCGATTGTAATCTTGTATTGTCTTTCCGCTGAGTTTCTCCAGCACTTTTGTCTACCTTCGATTTTCCAGCATCTGCAGTTCCTTCTTGAACCCCTGTTAGCGTGACCATTTGTGCCCATGTATTTTAGTTTTTAGATTTTAGCTTTAGAGATACAGCGGGCCACCGAGTCCGCACCGACCAGCCATCCCCGCACGCTAACACTATCCTACGCACACTAGGGACAATTTTACATTTTACACCAAGCCAATTAACCTACAAACCTGTACACCTTTGGAGTGTGGGAGGAAACCGAAGGTCATGCTATTGAGGGAGTGCAGCGTAGGTTCATGAGGTTAATTCCCGGGATGGCGGGACTATCATACGTTGATAGAATGGAGCGGCTGGGCTTGTATGCCTTGGAATTTAGAAGGATGAGAGGGAATCTTATTGAAATATAAGATTATTGAGGGTTTAGACACACTAGAGGCAGGAAACATGTTCCCGATGTTGGGGAAATCCAGAACCAGGGGCCACAGTTTAAGAATAAGGGGTAAGGCATTTAGAACGGAGATGAGGAAAAACTTTTTCACACAGAGAGTTGTGTGTCTGTGGAATTCTCTAGTATCTTTGGGTGAGACCAAGTGCAGGCTTGGCGATCGCTTCGCCCAACACCTCCGCTCGGTTCGCCATAACCAAATTGATCTCCCGGTGGCTCAGCACTTCAACTCCCCCTCCCATTCCGAATCCGACCTTTCTGTCCTGGGCCTCCTCCGTGGCCAGAGTGAATTGGAGGAGCAGCACCTCATATTTTGCTTGGGCATTTTACACCCCAGCGGTATGAACATTGACCTCCAATTTCAGGTAGTCCTTGCTTTCTCCCTCCTTCCCCTCACCTTCCCAGCTCTCCCACAGCCCACTGTCTCCACCTCTTCCTTTCTACTTCACGCCCCCCCCCCCCCCCCGCCCCCCCCACCACATCAGTCTGAAGAAGGCTCTCGACCCGAAACGTCGCCTATTCCATCGCTCCATAGATGCTGCCTCGTCCGCTGATTTTCTCCAGCATTTTTGTCCACCTTTGAGACAGAGTGAGATCTGTGTGTGACTGACTCCTTCAGGACTGCACCTCCGGAGCGAACCATTGGCATTCTGCCATACTGACAGAAGTAGCTCTTGCTTCACAATGACCCTTCTCATGTCTGGGATTCACGGGGCTGCAGCGTTGGCTCCTCCACCATTAAACTTGACACGGCGGGTCTGAGTCTGGCTGTGTTGTCCTGGCATGATGCCCTTCAGGTACAGCCCTGCACCAGACCTAACGCAGACCCTGTTACCCACACCCTTCGCCATCTGAAATCATGGCCGACACAACGGGGAAAATAGAAATCAAATTTTACTTCCATCTTTTTTTAAATTATTTCTCTACAATATCCTTCAATGAACCATCTGTTCCTAGAATGTGTACGATACACATCCTGATATGGATACAGCGGTGGGTGCAACAAGTTGGCGCCGACCAGCGATCACCCCGTACACTAGCACCATCCGACACGCCAAGGACAATTTACAATTTTACCAGAGCCAATTAACCTACAAACCTGTACGTCTTTGGAGTGTGGGAGGAAACCGAAGATCTCGGAGCGAAGCCGCGCAGGTCACGGGGAGAACGTACAAATTGCGCACAGACAGCGCCCGTAGTCGGGATCGAACCCGGGTCTCTTGCGCTGGAAGCGCTGTCAGGCAGCAACTCTACCGCTGCACCACCATGACCGCCCTATCATTTTTTAATGACTTCTCTAGATTAACTAGTAACATAGAAACATAGAAAATAGGTGCAGGAGGAGGCCATTTGGCCCTTTGAACCAGCACCGCCATTCATTGCGATCATGGCTGATCGTTCCCTTTCAATAACCCGTGCCTGCCTTCTCCCCATATCCCTTGACTCCACTAGCCCCTAGAGCTCTATCTAACTCTCTTAAATCCATCCAGTGACTTGGCCTCCACTGCCCTCTGTGGCAGGGAATTCCATAAATTCACAACTCTCTGGGTGAAAACGTTTTTTCTCACCTCAGTCTTAAATGACCTCCCTTTTATTCTAAGACTGTGGCCCCTGGTTCTGGACTCGCCCAACATTGGGAACATTTTTCCTGCATCTAGCTTGTCCAGTCCTTTTATAATTTTATATGTTTCAATAAGATCCCCCCCTCATCCTTCTAAACTCCAGTGAATACAAGCCTAGTCTTTTCAATCTTTCCTCACATGACAGTCCCGCCATCCCAGGGATCAATCTCGTGAACCTACGCTGCACTGCCTCAATCACAAGGATGTCCTTCCACAAATTAGGAGACCAAAACTGTACGCAATACTCCAGATGTGGTCTCACCAGGGCCCTATACAACTGCAGAAGAACCTCTTTACTCCTATACTGAAATCCTCGTGTTATGATAGTTGCATATCTTTCATTAATTTGTTCTACATCTCTCTACATCACCGTCTATATCTCTTGTATCCCTCTCCCCTGACCCTCAGTCTGAAGAAGGGTCTGGACCCGGAACGTCACCTATTCCTTTTCTCCAGCGATGCTGCCTGTCCCGCTGAGTTACTCCAGCTCTTTGTGTCTACATTCTTGGAAACATGGCTCCTCCAAAATCCACTTTCAATCCAGCGAGTTAAATGCCAGTATTAAATGTTTAGTGACTTTCATATGACAGAGTGTATCTGAAATTCCCATAAATAGTGCAAAAATATATATTTGTGGATTCTGTGAACTGATACACACCTCCAGAGGAAATTAATTCCTGAGCTACAAATCTGACTCCATAACCCATATTGTGCATTCAGAGACAGCTGCAGAGTGCACCTGACACTTATATTACCTCAATAGTATTGTGGTTAATATTATTTACAGCTCACTGCAGTTTATTCATTCGACGGTTACAAAATAGTGAATGAAAGTACTCTTCAATTCTGATAAGAGTCATACCTTCAGAAGTGATAGCAGCAGAATTAGGCCATTCGGCCCATCAGGTCCACTCCGCCATTCAATTATGGCTGATCTATCGTCCCCTCTCAACCTCATTCCCCTGCCTTCCCCCCATAAACCCCTGACCCGTTCCAATCAAGAATCTATCAATCTCTGCCTTAAAATTATCCATTTACTTGGCCTCCACGGCCTTCTGTGCCGATGAATTCCACAGATTCACCACGGATATAT
This sequence comes from Malacoraja senta, assembly GCA_038087875.1. Lineage (NCBI taxonomy): Eukaryota > Metazoa > Chordata > Chondrichthyes > Rajiformes > Rajidae > Malacoraja > Malacoraja senta. The sequence goes on along the minus strand of CM075982.1, from coordinate 3,871,196 downwards.
TTAAGGCAGAGATAGATAGATTCTTGATTAGCACGGGTGTCAGGGGTCACGGGGAGAAGGCAGGAGAATGGGGTTAGGAGGGAGAGATAGGTCAGCCATGATTGAATGGCGGAGTAGACTTGATGGGCCGAATGGCCTAATTCTACACCTATCACTCATGACCTTAAGACCACAACACAAAATGCTTTTCACTGCCCCTCTTCTGTGAGCTTTGACTTGCATTAGTTTTGCATATTATTTTCCATATTTTTTTTACTAAAGGTTATCAATAGACAGAAACAGGCCCTTCGGCAAAACTCATCTATGCTGACCACGGTGCCCCATCTAAGCTTGTCCCATTTGGCTCACATCCCTCTAAACCCTTCCTACCCATGTACCTGTCCATGTGTCCTGTACATACCTGCCTCAACTACCTCCTCCGGCAGCTAGTTCCACACACCCGGGTCTCCGACGCTGTGAGGCAGCAACTCTACCGCTGCGCCACATTCCTAACTTGTTCCATGTGGCGACTAGTTTGTGTGTGGAAAAAGTCACCTCACAGGTTCTTATTGAATCGCTCCTCCCTCTTTAAACTGACGCCCCTTAATTCCTGGGTTGGCGGGACTGACAAATGATCTTCTCGCGTATGGCGTGCACAGCCTAAAGTCGTAGGACAACTTGTTCTGTTTGATCTTATTTGATTGTGCACGCCAGGTTGATTGCATTCGTCGAAAGAGGGCGGACCTTCATGGGCCGAATGGCCTCATTCCGCTCCTATCTCTCATGAGCATGAAAACGTTCCACAAGTTGGGTGTAAATATTGAAATAAGCTCAAATGAGTAAAGCATTGAAGATTATCGGACATTTTGACCCTTCCAAATAAATAATTCATTCACTAAGTAATTATATGCAGACTATTAAAATAGTAAGATAAAATGGCTTGTTGAGGAATGATGCCAAGCGAAAAACCTTTGAAAATTAGCCAAAGAGAATAAATTATAAACCAGTCATTTCTTTCTGGAGTCTAAGATAAAGAATCGCCCTATTGAAACTGCAGAGGACAGCACAAAGTGTTCTTGGAATGGAGCTCCAGCATTAATGTCAATCCTTCCTTTATATAATCTTTGAATTAACGTCAGTCCTGGGAATGGTGACTGTTTCTGGCCACATTACAGGCTGGTTTAACACTGTGATTGAAGAAGGAACAGGAGATGTTTCGGTGCCGAGACCCCATCTTCAGACTGGAGGATCGGGGGGGAGAGGGAGACGAGAGATATAGACAGTCGGTGGTGTCGAGAGATAGAGAACAAACGAATGAAAGATGTGCGATAAAAATTAACGATGATAAAGGAGACAGGCCGTTGTTAGCTGTGGGCTAGGTGAAAACGAGTCACAGACAATGAGACTCAACACGACGTCTTTGAAGCTGGAAGACAAAAATGCTGGAGAAACTCAGCGGGTAAGGCAGCATCTATGGAGCGAAGGAAATAGGCAACGTTTCGGGGACCCGAAACGTTGCCTATTTCCTTCGCTCCATAGATGCTGCCTTACCCGCTGAGTTTCTCCAGCATTTTTGTCTACCTTCGATTTTCCAGCATCTGCAGTTCCTTCTTAAACTCTACAACACTGTTCGGTTCAGTTTAGTTTATTGTCACGTGCACCGAGCTACAGTGACAATATTGAGGAAGGACATTCTTCTAATTTGAGGACGGACATTCTTGCTATTGAGGGAGTGCGGCGTAGGTTTACAAGGTTAATTCCCGGGATGGCGGGACTGTCATATGCTGAGAGAATGGGAGCGGCTGGGCTTGTACACTCTGGAGTTTAGAAGGATGAGAGGGGTACTCATTGAAACATATAAGATTGTTAAGGACTTGGACACGCTAGAGGCAGGAAACATGTTCCCGATGTTGGGGGAGTCCAGAACCAGGGGCCACAGCTTAAGAATAAGGGGTAAGGCATTTAGAACGGAGACGAGGAAACACTTTTTCTCACAGAGAGTTGTGTGTCTGTGGAATTCTCTAGTATCTTCGGGTGAGACCAAGTGCAGGCTTGGCGATCGCTTCGCCCAACACCTCCGCTCGGTTCGCCATAACCAAATTGATCTCCCGGTGGCTCAGCACTTCAACTCCCCCTCCCATTCCGAATCCGACCTTCCTGTCCTGGGCCTCCTCCGTGGCTAGAGTGAATTGGAGGAGCACTTTTTCTCACAGAGAGTGGTGAGTCTGTGGAATTCTCTGCCTCAGAGGGCGGTGGAGGCAGGTAATCTGGATGCTTTCAAAAGAGAGCTAGATAGGACTTAAAGATAGCGGAGTCAGGGTATATGGGGAGAAGGCAGGATCGGGGTACTGATTGGGGACGATCAGCCATGATCACATTGAATGGCGGTGCTGGCTCGAAGGGCCGAATGGCCTACTCCTGCACCTGTTGTCTATTGTCTATTGTCTATTGTCTAAAAGCTTATTGTTGCGTGCTAATCAGTCAGCAGATAGACTATACATGAGCGGTATGGTGGCGCAGCGGTAGAGCTGCTGCCTTACAGCGCTAGAGACCCGGGTCAAAGTCAAAGTCAATTTTATTCCTCACATGCAGTGAAATGAATTTGCCAGCAGCGACACACTTAAAAAGAACACACAATACACAACATAATTCAACACAAACATACACCACAGCATTCTTCACTGTGGTGGAAGGCAACAAAGTTCAGCCAGTCCTCCTCCCTCGTTCATCCGTGGTCGGGGCCATGAACCCTCCCTGGTCGCCGCTACGGACGGCCCGGATGTACAGGCCCTCTCGTCAGGATGATCAAAAACTCCGACGTCGGGACGGTCGAACACACTCCGCAGAGTGGCCCGAATCGGCACTTTCCTACCGGAGGCCGCGGCTTCAGGATGTTATAGGCCGATCCTGACCACGGGTGCTAGTCTGTACGGAGTTTGTACGTTCTCCCCGTGACCACGTGGGTTTTCCCCGAGATATTTGGTTTCCTCCCACACTCCAAAGACGGGCAGGGTTGTAGGTGAATTGGCTTCGGTAAAATTGTAAATTGCCCCTAGTGTGTGTAAGATAGGGCAAGTGTGCGGGGATCGCTGGTCGGTACTGACTCGGTGGGCCAAAGGGCCTGTTTCCGCACTGCATCTCCAAACAAATACATGATTACAATCGGGCCGTTCACAGTGTTTAGATACATGATACAGGAATAATATTTAGTTCAAGGTGAAGCCAGTAAAGTCCAGTTAAGGATAAGGGTCACCAATGAGGTAGATAGAAGTTCAGAACTGCTCTTTGAATGTGATAGGATGATTCAGTTGCCTGATAACAGCTGGGAAGAAACTGTCCCTGAATCTGGAGGTGTGCGTTTACACACTTCTGTACATTTTGCCCGATGGGAGAGGGAAGAGGGGGTAGGAATAGCAGCCTTGTGGAGCACCAGTGTGTTAAGGACTATCGTCGGGGTTGATTTCATCAGGTCATAAGTGATAGCAGCAGATTTAAGGGCCTGTCCCACTTTCACGACCTAATTCACGACCTTTTTTACTCGTGGACATTGTTCACCAGGCTAGAAAAACGCCCCGACCTACTTGATGCCACGAGTACCTACGACTAGCATCACAACCTCATACGACCTACCTACGACCTCCTAAGACCTCCTACGACCCATGCTACGATTACGAATCAAGGGAAAACTCGGCAGAGGTCGTGAATTAGGTCGTGAAAGTGGGACAGGCCCTTTAGGCTGCTCTGCCATTCGATCGTGGCTGATCTATCTTCCCCTCTCAACCTGTTTTCCTCGCTCCAAAAAATGCCGCCTGACCCCGCCCTGTATTTCCCCCGCTAACGCACGGTGACACACCTGACCTACAGAACCCCATCCTGTGAGGATACAGGACTTACCGAATAATGAAAGGCCTGGATAGAGTGGATGTGGGGAGGATGTTTCCACTGGTGGGAGAGTCTGGGACCAGAAGCCACAGCCTCAGAATAGGACGTACATTTAGAAAGGAGATGAGGAGGAACTTCTTTAGTCAGAGGGTGGTGAATCTGTGGAATTCTTTGCCACAGAAGGCTGTGGAGGCCAAGTCAGTGGATATTTTTTACGGCCAAGATTGACAGATTCTTGATTAGTACGGGTGTCAGGGGTTATGGGGAGAAGGCAGGAGAATGGGAGAGATAGATCAGCCATGATTGAATGGCGGCGTAGACTAGATGGGCTGAGTGGTCTAAATCTGCTCCTAGAATTTATGACCGTGAACTTATCACTACTGATATGTGGACCTGCAGATGAGATCTGTCCTCCATAATGTCTATTTAACAGACCATTTAATGTTAATAGCAGGTATCAGCGGCTACCATCTGTTCCCCTGTCTGCTGCATCTCTCTGTGTCCAGGCTGCCTCTCCAATTTGTCATCCCTATTTCAAACAGTCCACAGGAGCCACATATACGAGACCACTCATGGGAGGAATAGATCGGGTAGACAGACGCACAGAGTCTTTTACCCAGAGTAGGGGAATCGAGGACCAGAGGACATAGGTTCAAGGTGAAGGGGACAAGATTTAATAGGAATCCGAGGGGTAACTTTTTCCACACAGAGGGTGGTGGGTGTATGGAACAAGCTGCCAGAGGAGGTAGTTGAGGCATCGTTTAAGAAACAGTTAGACAGGTACATGGATAGGACAGGTTTGGAGGGATGTGGACCAAGCGCAGGCAGGTGGGACTAGTGTAGCTGGGACATTGTTGGCCGGCGTGGGCGAGTTGGGCCAAAGGGCCTGTTTCCACACTGTATCACTCTATGACAATACGATACGATAGAACTCTATTTATCCCCGAAACGTTGCCTATTTCCTTTGCTCCATAGATGCTGCTGCACCCGCTGAGTTTCTCCAGCACTTTTGTCTAGTTCATTATTAGAGACTTGTTTGTCTCGTTGAATGGTCTAATGTACCCTGTCCCCAGCCCGTCCCTCCCTCCCTCCCTGCGCACCGCCTCTCGTCCCAGGCACCCTGCCAGATTGCATTCACCAGCAAAGATCCTATAGCGAGCAAGATAATCCACTCGACGAAAAAGACATAGTACGGTCATGGGCAGATTCATGGGTAATTTTTGGCCCCATTTCCGTAACCGGCTTCCGTCTCCGCACCAAAGATCCCACAGCGGAGCAAAGATACTAGTGCGGAGACTGAAGCCGGTTACGGAAACATCCTCGTAAAAATAAAAGTTATTTGGGAAAAATCTTCTCCTCATTTTCAGAATTATAATTTATTAACACAAACTGTTTCCTCGCAACGTTGATTACACTGAGAGTCGGGTCGGGTCGGGTCGGGTTACTGAAATGGATGCAAAAAAGGCCCACGTTCCGCTCCGTTGCGTACTACACGTCAGCCCATTGCATTTAGCAGGAGTGGTCTATCTTGCTCTGCTATAGGATCTTTGTTCTCAAGCAACCGAGGAAAGATTGAACCATTTGGACTCTCAGCTGACCTGTGCTTCCAAACCCGCTACATCTAAGCGCAGAATAACTCAAAGTGAAAGAATGAGCTGGAACTGGGAAATGTCATCATTACAGCGCCCACATTAGTGCTCGTGAGGTCTGGTGGCATTTTGATAAGTCTGATGAATGAATTTCCCAAAGCTATGCTTTAACATAACCTTTGGAAAGCCTGCTATGCCAAGCCAGCCAAGCGCAGGTCTCTGGCCACGGGAGCCATGAGCCTTGAGCCGCATGAGGATGGAAGACACATTTCTTTAACACCTCCAGGGCGGCGCGGTGGCGCAGCGTGGAGTTGCTGCCTCACAGCGCCAGAGACCCGGGTTCGATCCCGACCACGGGTACTATCTGTATGGAGTTTGTACGTTCTCCCTGCGTGGGTTTTCTCCGAGATCTTCGGTTTCCTCCCACACTCCAAA
>CM075982.1:3844379-3865111 GCA_038087875.1 Malacoraja senta | reverse complement strand
GTACTAGTGACGAGTATGGGATGATCAGCCATGATCACATTGAATGGGCGGTGCTGGCTCGAGGGGCCGAATGGCCTACTCCTGCACCTATTGTCTATTGTCTATTGTCACATCCACTCTATCCAGGCCTTTCAGGGGTTAGTTTTGCAGCATGTAAACGCATGTAAACGCTGCACACATTTTTGTCTTCGCTATTGCCTTGGATAAAGGTGAGCATGTGCACGGGAGCGATGATGAAGAGCGCCCGAGCGATCATTCAGTGGCGCAGGATGTTAGTAACACATCGAGGATTGACCAGTCTGTCGGGCGGGAATGCTCAGACCAGATGGACTGCTACATCTCAGGTCGGCAGAGAGCCACAGTCTTCTCAAGGGTAATAAGTGTGTGGGCGATAACTAGCTCAGCGATGCCCAAGTCTCGTGAATTAATATAAGAACGGATGAGGCGTCATTTCAATTAACTCACCAATCTGCTACCAACAAGTAATTTTGCATCCAATTCTTCAGGTAAGGGACTGGATTGATTCTGATCACATGCCAAAGCGGACAGCACAACACTGATCCGTGACAGTGCATTGGAACACGGAATCAAAGGTCGGAGCATGAGGGCAGAGTAACGGGCCTGTCAAGTCAAGAATCAAGTCAAGTTTCCTTTATTGTCATTCAGACCTTTCGGTTTGAACGAAATTGTGATGCCTGCAGTCATACACAGAACCAATAATAACAAAACATACAATAAACACAAATTAAACATCCACCACAGTGAGTTCACCAAGCACACCCTCACTGTGATGGAGGCAAAGTCTTAGTCTCCGTCTCTTCCCTCCTTGTTCTCCCTCTGCGCTGAGGCGATCGATCCAGGCCGAAGATGCGCCCTCCAGTCCAGCGGACCTCCGTGGTGATGTCGCCGCCGCCGAAAGCCGGAACGCCGTCTCCACTCCGGGACGGCCCGCCACAGCATCAGCCCCGGGTCCCGCAGTCTCCGCTCCGGGCCGCTGCACCAGCTCCAGCATCTCGTTGGTAAGTCCTGGCTGGCTCTGCCTCCGTAGCCTCGGGGTCGGTCGCAGGATGGAGGCAGCCAGCCCCGCAATTAGGCCTCACCGCAGACGGAGGCAGGGAAGGGGATACGACACGAAAAAGTCGCATTCCCCCGAAGGAGGAGACAGAGAACATGTTTCTCCCCCCCTAACACAACCCAACAAACTAAAACTTAACAAAACAAGTCAAAAAAAACAACAGAAAAAAGTAAAAACAGACGGACTGCAGGCGAGCCGCAGCCGATTAACAGCGCCGCCACTTTAAGCGACTTTTTAGGTGACTGCAGGAGACTCTGCGGTCACCACATGTTCGCGGGTGGTTGCCGGGGAGTCGCCTTCATGGTCGCGAAGAGTTCCCGCATTCTGGGAACTAGTCACGGCCTCATTATGGTCACCGCAAATTTTTCAACTTGCTGAAATATTAGCGGCGACTGGAATGAAGCCGCCACGGAGAGTAGCGAGAATTCTCGTGCCGTAGGTGGGTCGCCTGGAGGTCGAAGGTTCTCGTAGGTTGTAGCTGGTGCTGACCGATGAAGTTCATTGGCTTATTGGGAAAGAAAATGTAAGCTGTAGTTTTCAGAACAAGGATAACCGACCGGTAATGTTAAATGTCCGCCGAGCTTCACAGCCGTGTATCTCTGGCTTCTTAATAGTTGTCTCCACTCCTTCTCCCCCCCCTCTTTTTAAAGGACTTACCGTACACTGTGCTTTAGCCGTCTTAATTACAGCGCCAACCTTCCTGTTCATCGCGGTGTGTGTCTGTATCACCTTGGCTTTGCACCGTGTGAATTTCAGTCACCCCCGCTTGCCCTGTCCCGGGCTGGTGAAGGACGCGATGTGTGTGTGTGTGTGTGTGTGTGTGTGTGTGTGTGTGTGTGTGTGCGTGTGTGTGTGCGTGCGTGCGTGGGCGTGCGTGCGTGTGTGTGTGTGTGTGTGTGCGTGCGTGTGCGTGCGTGTGCGTGTGTGTGTGTGTGTGTGTGTGTGTGTGTGCGTGCGTGCGCGTTTGCATGCGCGTGCGTGCGTGTGCGCGCGCGTGTGTGTGTGTGTGTGTGTATGTGCGTGCATGTGTGTTTGCATGCGCGTGTGTGCGCGTGTGCGTGTGTGTGTGTGTGTGTGTGTGTGTGTGTGTGTGCGTGCGTGTGCGTGTGTGTGTGTGTGTGTGTGTGTGTGTGTGTGTGTGCGTGCGTGCGCGTTTGCATGCGCGTGCGTGCGTGTGCGCGCGCGTGTGTGTGTGTGTGTGTGTGTGTGTGTATGTGCGTGCATGTGTGTTTGCATGCGCGTGTGTGCGCGTGTGCGTGTGTGTGTGTGTGTGTGTGTGTGTGTGTGTGTGTGTGCGTGCGTGTGCGTTTGCATGCGCGTGCGTGCGTGTGCGCATGTGTGCGTGTGTGTGTGCGTGCGTGTGTGTGTGTGCGTGTGTGTGTGCGTGCGTGTGTGTGTGTGTATGTGCGTGCATGTGTGTTTGCATGCACGTGTGTGCGCGTGTGCGTGTGTGTGTGTGTGTGTGTGTGTGTGTGTGTGTGTGTGTGTGTGTGTGCGTGTGCGTTTGCATGCGCGTGCGTGTGTGTGCGCATGTGTGCGTGTGTGTGTGCGTGCGTGTGTGTGTGTGCGTGTGTGTGTGCGTGCGTGTGTGTGTGTGAGGCCCATTAAGAACTATTGTATAACAAGAATGGCCTTTCATTCCACCTCTCACTAAGGCTTCCATCACTAATTTTGCCTCTCACTATTTTTTTTAAAAGATTGGTTGAAATACTTTGTTTGATTGAATTGAATTAATTGAATTGATTAATTGTATTGAATTGAATTGAATTGAAATTAAAAGACACAGCATGGAAACAGGCCCTTTGGCCCATCGAATCATTGATCATTGATCACCCATTCACACTAGTACGATGTTACCCCACTCCCTACAAACGAGGGACAATTTACAGAAGCCAATTACCCTACAAACTCGCACACTTTGGGATGCGGGAGGAAACTGGAGCGCCTGGAGAAAACCCACTGGGTCACAGGGAGAAGGTGCAAACTCCACACAGACAGTACCTAAGGTCAGGATGGAAGGCAGGTCTCTGGCATTGTGAGGCAGTAGCTCTACCACTGTGCCAATTGGAAGTTAGCAAATGGAGGTGAAACAGCCCCGAAAGATGCAGAATATGAACATTGGTCCGACCCAACATGTCACCTGTCCATTCCCTCCACAGATGCTGCCTGACCCGCTGAGTTCCTCCAGCACTTTGTGTTTTTCTCAAAGATCCCGGCATCTGCAGTTCTTTGCATCTCCAAAGCAGATCACGATGGATTTAGAACATAGAACAGGACAGCACAGGAACAGGCCCTTCGGCCCACAAGATCTGTGCTGTACACGATGACAAGTTAAACTGATCTCATCTGCCCGTACATGATCCATGTCCCACCATTCCCCGCACTTAAACTTTCACCCTCTCACCTTAAAGCTACGCCCACGCAGTCTTTGACATTTCCACCCTGGGGATATTTCACGGGGAGAACGTGGGAGGAAACCGGAGCACCGGGAGAAAACCCACGCAGGTCGCAAGGGAGACGTGCAAACTCCGTGCAGACAGCACCCGTGGTCAGGATGGAACCCGGGTCTCTGGGAGACGCGAGGCAGCAACTCTACCGCTGCGCCACCGTGCCGCCACAGATTCTTGATCAATTCTTTCATCTAAATGGCCTCACAAATTCTGCTTGGACAGTTTCAAAGTCTTCAACTTCAGTTGATATGCTCAGAGACACACGGAGCGGAAACAGGCCCTTCGGCCCAACTTGCCCACAACCGACCGACGTGTCCCATCTACACTAGTCCCACCTGCTTGTGTTTGGACCATTTCCCGCCACATGCATGATCAGAGGCAGATTTAATCGTATGTAATATGGGCTGAGAACCTACTTGATCAGATCAAAATATAACGCTGTATAATTAAGCATTAAATTTTGAAATTTTCGAAAAGTTGACTGAACAGGGTCCATCTGTATTTTCTGAAATTATACAGCACTCAAATGTCTCTGTCTTGCATCTTAGTTTAGTTTAGATTAGAGATACAGCGCGGAAATGGGCCCTTCGGCCCATCGAGCCCGCACCGACCAGCGATCCCCGCACCTTAACACTATCCTAGACACAATAGGGACAATTTACAATTATACAGAAACCAATTAACCAAACCTGTTTGTGTTTGGAGTGTGGAGCAAACCCAAGCACCCAGAGAAAACCCACACAGGTCACGGGGAGAACGTACAAACTGCATACAGACAGCACCAGAGTCAGGATCGAACCGGGGTCCCTGGCGCTGTGAGGCAGCAACTCTACCGCTGTGCTGCCCATGTATGTGTTTCAGTTCTTGGGAGACAAGACAAAATGTTCCTAATTTCCACTCCATCCCCATACATGTTCAATGCAGCAGTATAAAGTCTTAGACTCCAGAGTATGCAGTGTGGAAACAGGGCCCTTCGGCCCAACGGTCCACTGATCACCTGTACACGTTCATTCCTCCACACTTGGAACAATTTACAGCAATTTACAGCAACCCATTAATCTACAAATCAGTGTGTCTTTGATACATGGTCTCAACTACCTCCTCTGGCAGCTTGTTCCATACACCCACCCCCCTCTGCGTAAAAACCTCAGCATACAGAACATGGAAAGGCGAGATCAACTGATGTTTCTGGAAACTCGCAAACTCAGGCGGCACGGTGGCGCAGAGTTGCTGCCTCGCAGCGCCAGAGGCCCGGGTTGGATCCTGACTATGGGTGCTGTCTGTACGGAGTTTGCACGTTCTCCCGCTGATTGCGTGGGTTTTCATCCCATACTCCAAAGAGGTGCAGGTTTGTAGGTTGGAGGGTTTCAGCCCGAAACGTTGCCTATTTCCTTTGCTCCATAGATGCTGCTGCACCCGCTGAGTTTCTCCAGCATTTTTGTGTACCTTGAGGTTTGTAGGTTGATTGGCCTCTGTAAATTGTCCCTGCGTAGGATAGAACTAGTGTACGGGTGATCACCGATCGGAGCGGACTCGGTGGATGAAGCGGATTGTGGACGCAACCCAGACCATCACGCAAACCAACCTCCCTCCCTTCCATTGACACCATCTACACCTCACGCTGCCTCGGCAAGGCCAGCAGCGTAATCAAGGACGAGTTGCACCCTGGCCACCCTCTTCTCCCCTCTCCCATCAGGCTAAGGTACAGAAGTGTGAAAACGCACACTCCAGATTCAGGGCCTGTTTCTTCCCCAGCTGTTATCAGGCAACTGAACCATCCTACCACAACCAGAGAGCAGTGCTGAACCACTATCTACCTCATTAGTGACCCTCGGACTATCCTTGACTGGATTTTGCTGGCTTTACCTTGCACTAAACGTTGTCATGTATCTATACACTATACTGTAAATGGCTCGATTGTAATCATGTATTGTTCTTCCGCTGACTGGAAAGCTTTTCACTGTACACGTGACAATAAACTAAACTGACCTGTTTCTACACTGTATCTCTAAGTAAACTAACTCTTAACTACCTTATTTATTCTTGACCAACACAATAACTTTACTTAAGAGATACAGAGTGGAAACAGGCCCTTCGGCCCACCGAGTCCGTGCCAACCAATGATCACCCCGTACACTAACACTAAACACTAACCTACACACTAGGGACAATATCCAATTTACAGAAGCCAATTAACCGACAGCCTGTACGTCTTTGGAGTGTGGGATGAAACCGGAGCACCCGGAGAAAACCCACGCGGGTCATGGGGAAAACGTGCAAACTCCGTGAAGACAGCACCCGCAGTCAGGATTGAACCCGGGTCTCTGGCGCTGTGAGGCAGCAACTCTTCCACTGAGCCACCGTGCTGTAATGTCTGAAGAAGATTGCCAGCCCGAAGCATCGCCTATCTGTGTCCTCCAGAGATGCTGCCAGACCTGTTGAGTTGAGGGCCGGTCCCACGAGCAAAGCGCGACCAAACCGGAGCGGGGGCCGGGAGGTCGAGTGAGTGACGTGAGTTCGAGCGCGTCCGCGGGAGTTCGCGCGTGACGTACGGCGTCCAAGACGCTGAGTACGGTGTCGAGACGCTGCGCACGCCCGTCGAGGCGGTGCGGACGGCCTCAATGTGGCTGCGGGCCGCAGTCCGTTGCCGCGCGGAATTTTTGAACACGGGCAGTTTTTCGGAGCCCCGCGCGATGTCGGGACCAGCTCCGCAAATTCCAATACGGCTCCGCGATCGAAGTGGGACCGGCCCCGCGAGGCCGTACGGCTCAAGTGACCACATTAGGTTGCGCTTGCCGCATGCAGTCGCATGCTCGTGGGACAGGCCCTTAAGTGTTAGTATGGTTTCTCATTACGGATAACTAACAATAATTGCCAGTCTCTGTAATGTTATGTGGCAATCTGGAGAAGGGCAGTGAATATTGACATCACCCAGAAACATCAACATCACTGCACCCATCTCATAGTTTCAGGAACAGTTTCAGAACTGAGGGGGAACCTCATTGAAACTTACCGAATAGTGAAAGGCCTGGATAGAGTGGATGTGGAGAGGATGTTTCCACAAGTGGGGAGAGTCTAGGACCAGAGGTCACAGCCTCAGAATTAAGGACGTTCTTTTAGGAAGGAGATGAGGAGGAATTTCTTTAGTCAGAGGGTGGTGAACCAGAGGAATTTGTGGAATCTGTGGAATTCATTGCCACTGGAGGCCAAATCAATGGATACTTTTAAGGCAGAGATTGATAAGATTCTTGATTAGTACGGGTGTCGGGGGTTAAGGGGAGAAGGCCGGAGAATGGGTTTAGGAGGGAGAGATAGATCAGCCATGATTGAATGGTGGAGTAGACTTGATGGGCCGAATGGTCTAATTATGCTCCATGAACTTGATTTATGTTTATCAAACTCCCCAAAAATGCCAATTTAAATAAAATACAGGAAATTCCTGGCAAACTTGATGTCCTTAAATTGGATGCTGACCAGAGGTCACAGAGTCACAGAGTGGAAACAGGCCCTTCGGCCCAACTCGCCCACACCGGCCAACAATGTCCCAGCTACACTAGTCCCACTTGCCTGCGCTTGGTCCATAACCCTCCAAACGTGTCCTATCCATGTACCTGCCCAACTGTTTCTTAAACAATGGCCTCAACTACCTCCTCTGGCAGCTTGTTCCATACACCCACCACCCTCTGTGTGGGAAAAGTTACCCCTCGGATTCCTATTAAATCTTTTCCCCTTCACCTGGAACCTATGTCCTCTGGTCCTCGATTCCCCTACTCTGGGCAAGAGACTCTGTGCATCTATGAGATGTACCTCATTTGCACAGCAGTTATTGTAATGAGTAGAATTAGTTTCTGTGAGCTGTGGAGTGGAATCTAGAGTTTTCTCGGTTAATTATTCCAAAGCATTCCTATCGTCTGGAGATAATAGTTTAGCTCTCTTATTTAGAGTTTATATGGAGAGGCATATCACAGCTGCTGTCAAAATATAATTACTTTTTTTGGCTAGGTGTCTCATCTGGTGCGATGAAATTATCTTTGGCATTCAACCACAAACATCCACTCACCTCATATCCCAAAGGATTTTAGGAATTCTGCATCTCATTAGAAATGCTTGCTTACCTTTGACAGAAAGGGGAAAAAAATAATAAATAAGCTCCTTACTTGATATGTAGGAAGGAACTGCAGCTGCTGGTTTGAACCGAGGATAGACACAAAACGCTGGAGTAACTCAGCGGGACAGGCAGCATCTCTGGAGAGAAGGAATGGGTGACGTTTCGGGTGGAGAAGAAGGGTCTCGACCAGAAACATCACCCCATTCCTTCTCTCCATGGATACTGTCTCACCCGCTGAATTACTCTAGCATTTTGTGTCCACTCTTTTAAGTTAGTTTAGTTTAGTTTGGAGGTACAACGCGGAAACAGGCCCTTCGGCCCACCGAGTCCGTGCCGACCAGCGATCCCCGCACACTTACACTATCCTACACACACTAGGGACAATTTACAATTATACAAAGCCAATCAACCTGCAAACGTGGAAACAGGCCCTTCAGCCCACCGAGTCTGCGCTGACCAGCGATCACCCCGTACACTAGCACTATCCCACACACACTTGGGACACTTCACGATTTTAACCAAAGCCATTGAACTCGTAAGCCTGTACGTTTTGGAGTTGGGGAGGAAACCGGAGCACCCGGAGAAAACCCACGCAGGTCACGGGGAGAACGTACAAACTCCGTACAGACAGCACCCGTATTCAGGATGGAACCCGGGTCCCTGGCGCTGTGAGGCAGCAACTCTACCGCTGTGCCACTGTGACGCCACTTTTCCCAGCAACCTCCTAAGATAATTTAAAACAAAGCGCCATTTTTTAATTTGACAATATTTGGAATGTGCATGGTAGGGCATGTCAGAAGTGGAATGTGTATATCAAAACATCAATGTAAGATAGATGTTTAAGAAGGAACTGCAGATGCTGGAAAAATCGAAGGTAGACAAAAATGCTGGAGGAACTCAGCGGGTGAGGCAGCATCTATGGAGCGAAGGAATGGGTGACGTTTCGGGTCGAGACCCTTCTTCAGACTGATGTGGGGGTGGGGCGGGAAGAAGAAAGGAAGAGGCGGAGACAGTGGGCTGTGGGAGAGCTGGGAAGGGGAGGGGAAGGAGGGAGAGAGCAAGGACTACCTGAAATTGGAGAAGTCAATGTTCATACCGCTGGGGTGTAAACTACCCAAGCGAAATATGAATTGCTGCTCCTCCAATTTGTGGTGGGCCTCACTCTGGCCATGGAGGAGGCCCAGGACAGAAAGGTCAGATTCGGAATGGGGGGGAATTTGAAGTGCTAGCCACCGGGAGATCAGGTTGGTTAATGCAAACTGAGTGGAGGTGTTGGGCGAAGCGATCGCCAAGCCTACGCTTGGTCTCACCGATGTAAAGTAGATAATATCTTTAAAAAACTGCGAAATGTCTTAGTATGCAGATCACGATTGCCTACTTGGGCAAAAATACTCCCAGAGCTCAATATTCTGGACTCTAGACGGCATTTAAATGGTTTATCCTCAAGTCCACTAATAGTAGCTTCAGAAATGGTAAGTAGCTCGGAAAATATGTTGGTTAAATTGTGTTTTTAATGTAGAAATTCTCACTAGCCTGAAGAAAATTATGTGTTTGATTCCCTGACCATTCCAATTACAATCAAAGACTTTATCCGCATGCATTTCAATTCAATGGAATCAACCTTGCCTCATCTTCTTGACAATTTATTACGATAATTTTCCAAATGACCCATATACAAATGCCTTTTAAGTGGCATGTGCCGTTGACTAATAGAATTTTAAATTTGAGGCAGTGCCCAATTTATGTTATCAGTCCCAAATCAATACTTTCATCGGCCACAGATCAATGGTTGAGGCAACAATATATTTTTTGTGCTTTTAAAGCAGTATGTGACATGAACTGACATGGACAGACTTTTTAGGCATGGTGGCGCAGCGGTAGAGTTGCTGCCTCACAGAGACCCCGGTTCGATCCTGACTACGGGCGCTGACTGCACGGAGTTTGTACGTTCTCTCTGTGACCTGTGTGGGTTTTCTTCGAGACCTTCGGTTTCCTTCCCACGCTCCAAAGACGTGCAGGTTTGTAGGTTAATTGGCTTGGTGTAAATGTAAATTGTCCCCAGTGTGTGTGTTGGATAGTATTAAGGGCCTGTCCCACTTGGGCTTCATTTGCGGGTCATTTACGCGACATCCTAAATATTGGTTGGCGCGTGGTAATGCGCGCATGGCGCGTGGTGGCGTATGCAGTGACGCGCGGTAACACGCGGCGCCCCAGGACTTTGGGATGCTCAAAATCCTCGCTCGCCACCTGAGTGACGTATCCCTTGCGTACGCTGCCGTACTGATGGCGTACGTGTAGTGCGTGGTGGCGCATGGTTACGCACGGTGACGCGCGAACTTGCCTATGCTGATTTATTATGCGTCACCGTGCGTCAACGCCCGTAACCATGCGCCGCCCGTGCGCCGTCGGCGCGCCATTTGCTCGTCATTTGAGCGCCGCACCACGTGACCACCCGGGTAGAAAGCGCGCGTAGTTTTGAAAAATTTTCACTGGGAAAATCCTTGCCACGGAGATCGGACTAAGTACGAACGACATCGCAAATGGCTCCCAAAAGAAGCAGGGCCCTCAAGAACACTTGGCGCGCGACTGTCGTACTGCGGGACGATTTTCGCTCGACAGTCACTACCGGCCTGTCGCGTAAATGACGCGCAAATGCCGCCCAAGTGGGACAGGCCCTTTAGTGTGCGGGGATTGCTGGTCGGCACGGACTCGGTGGGCCGAAGGGCCTGTTTCTGTGCTGTATCTCTAAACTAAACTAAACCCATAGGGAGACATGTTTAAGAAAGAACTGCAGATGCTGGAAAAATCGAAGGTAGACGAAAAATGCTGGAGAAACTCAGCGGGTGAGGCAGCATCTATGGAGAGAAGGAATAGGCGACTAAACCCATCGCTTCTCTCCAGAGACGCTGAACTTCACGCTGAGCTACACCAGCATTTTGTGTCGATCTTCAAAGCTAAACCTTCTCTGACATTGAGCATCTGTCGCGGCATCGACTGGGAAATCAATGCAACCAGATCTTGGGGACAATTACTTTCCGTTGTATAAATATCTGCTGAAGAGATTACTAAAATCTGCATAACCTTGATGAGAATTCTTCTGAAGATAGACACAAAATGCTGGAGTAAATTCAGCGGGACAAGCAGCATCTCTGGAGAGAAGGAATGGGGTGAGGTTTCGGGTCGAGACATCTTCTTCCTCGTCCCGGAACGTCACCCCGTTCCTTCTCGCCAGAGACGCTGCCTGTCCCGCTGAGTTACTCCGACATTTTGTGTCTATCTTTGATTTAAACCAGCATCTGCTGTTCTTTCCTAGACATTGAGACTTCTCCTGGATGCTTCCGCCAAGGACTAATCACACTTCCAAATATTCTTCTCTCCGCATTCATCCAGCAAGGTGGAAGAACTGTGTGGTGTTTTGGTCACTGTGGTTCAGGAAACATGTCGTCCAGCTGGAAAGGGTGCAGAGAAGATTTAGGACTGGTGGGCCTGAGCTACAGGGAGAGGTTGAGCAGGCTGGGACTTTATTCCTTGGAGCGCAGGAGGATGAGGGGTGATCTGATAGAGGTGTTACAAGATCATGAGAGAAATAGGTTGGGCAGATGCACAGAGTCGCAGGGAATCGAGGACCAGAGGACATGGGTTTAAGGTGAGGGGGGGATAAGATTTAATAGGAATCTTTTCACACAAAAGGTGGCAGACACTACTGCAACGTTGCAGGTACAATCGCAGTGTTTAAAAAACATTTGGACAGGTACATGGGATAAGACAGGTGTAGGAGGGGTATGGACCAAACACAGGCAGGTGGGACTAGTGTAGATGGGACATGTTGTTTAATTTGGGCGGGTTGGGCCAAAGGGCCAGTTTCCACACTGAATGACTATGAATATAACTCTTTATATCGAGCTGCCGGAGGAGGTAGTTTCGACAGGTACGATCATAACATTTTACGGACATTTGGACAGGTACGTGAATAGGACAGGTTTAGTGGGCCAAATGCAGGCAGGTGGGACTAGTGTAGATGGGGCATGTTGGTCCGTGTGTGTCTATACTGTAGGACTCTATGACACTGTATCTCAATGACTAAACATACTTTCAAATATACTTCTCTTTGCATTCGATAATCATGAAGAATGGTAGCAGAACTGATAGCCATTTTGTGGAGGAAGGAACTGCAGATGCCGGTTTACACCAAAGATGGGCGCGTAATGCTGGAGCAACTCAGCGGGACAGGCAGCAACTCTGGAGAGAAGGAATGGGTGACGTTTCGGGTCGAGACCCTTCTTCAGACTGAAGAAGGGTCTCGACCCGAAACTTCACCCATTCCTTCTCTCCAGAGATGATAGCCATTTTTGTACCTTATGCTACTTTCCAACTTTTGTGTAAAGGTTGTCCTAAAAGGATTGTACAATTATGTCCCCCTATTCAACAAAAGAAAAGATGGTTTTAGTTTAGTTTAGTTTAGAGATACAGCGTGGAAACAGGCCCTTCGGCCCACCGAGTCCGCGCCGACCAGCGATCCCCCGCACTCCAACACTATCCTACACACATTAGGGACAATTTACATTTACACAGAGCCAATTAACATACAAAACCTGGGGGGGTCAAGGAAAGAGCGTTCACGTCGCGGCCCTGTTCCCACCAATCTTTCCACCACCACCCACAAGAAACACAAGAAGCGACAAGACAGACACCATTGTGTGCAGATGCCGAGAAGTGTGTTCAGCTCTGGCTGAACAACTTCTAATCTTGTGTGTGGACTCGCTAAGAAGAAGAATCACTATACATAGATACATCTTCGATAAGCATCTCAGATACAGTACAAGTGTACAGCAACTGTACACAAGAGACAGTATACAGAGTCGCCATTTTCAAGTCCCAGTTGTTGTAAGTGCAGGGTTCTTGGCCTGAATTTGAAGGCCCCTTGTTTAATTTAGTTCAGTTTAGAGATACATCGCGGAAACAGGCCCTTCGGCCCACCGAGTCCGCACCGACCAGCGATCCCCGCACACTAACACTATCCTACACACACTAGGGACAATTTACATTTAAACCAAGCCAATTAACCTACAAGCCTGCACGTCTTTGGAGTGTGGGAGGAAACCGGAGATCGTGGAGAAAACCCAAGCAGGTCACCGGGAGAACGTACAAACTCCGTACAGACAGCACCCGTAGTCGGGATCGAACCCGGGTCTCTGAGATTTCGCTGTGTAAGGTTAATATCCAGGAACTCTGAGCTCACTTCAGTTTACTCTGCAGTTTAATGCAGCAGGCAAAAATAGTTTGTTATTTCTCTATCCTCTGTTGAGCTGTAAACACCACAGGATCTGCATGGTGCCCTTGCTTGGATCTCCAATGTACTGTATTTATGGCTTAATAAATCTTTTTGGCAGTGTTAGCTTCAATCATGCTCTATCTGTATGCTTACCCTACCATTTTCCATAGTCAAGTAATATTACTGGAGGGGATACAATATAGGCTGTAACCTAAATGCAGCAATGAGAATATTCTGCTCAGTCAGTAATACTGCAAGGGTTCCCAACCTGGGGTAAATTTACCCCCAGGGGGTACATTTTGCCTACCCAGGGGGTAAATTTGTTGATTCTGGATTTGTACATATTTTTTCTCATTGACTGACTGTGTTTGGTTCTGGTATACAGGTGTCTGTTCATCATTAGTTCTTCATAAATAAGTGCAAAAACATTGCTATGTGCTATTAAAGTTGCCTGGGGTGAACGGGATGACAAAGGTTGGGAACCCCTGTTCTACTGACTCGGCAAGGGTCAGCAGCATAATCAAGGACGAGTCGCACCCCAGCCACTCCCTCTTCTCACCTCTCCCTTCGGGTAAAAGGTACAGAAGTGTGAATGGATATGCAGGGAATGGAGGGATATGGATCCCGTGCAGAGACCACCTTCCTCCTGTGCTGTTCTGTTCTCTACTCTTTGTTCTAATAATGCCTGAGAAAATGCATCTGAACTACTAACTCCCAGACCATCACACAAACCGACCTCCCTTCCACTGACTCCATCTACACCTCACGCTGCCTCGGCAAGGCCAGCAGCATAATCAAGGACCAGTCGCATCCTGGCCACCATCTTCTTCTTCTTCTGTCGTGTGTCTTTTAGACCTGCAGCTCCGTTGAGGCGAGCCAGGCCAACGTGTCACCGTCCAGGTCAATCAGACCTCGTTCACCACGTTCACCGGTGTTTGGGGCAACTGGTGACGATGTGCTCCACTGTCTGTGTTGGGTCCCCACACTGGCAGGAGGCGCTCGCTGTCCACGAGGCCCCACCTCTTCATCGCTACTCCATAGCGTCCGACGCCTGTCCTCAACCGGTTGAGGGTTGTCCACTGCTTTCGGGGCAGGTCCTGGCCAGGGACGTCCATGGGGTCATCGATGTAATGGTGTAGCCTAGATGGTTCCGCTGACTTCCACTGGTCTCTCCATCTCGTCTTGACCCGGCGGCCTTAGAGGTACAGAAGTGTGAAAAAACGCACACCTCCAGATTCAGGGACAGTTTCTTCCCAGCTGTTATCAGGCAACTGAACCATCCTACCACAACCAGAGAGCAGTGCTGAACTACCATCTACCTCATTGGTGATCCTCGGACTATCCTTGATCGGACTTTACTGACTTTATCTTGCACTAAATGTTATTCACGATATTGCCATTACCATGTATCTGTACACTGTGGATGACTCGATTATAATCATGTACGGTATTGTAATTCTGCTGATTAGCACGCAACAAAAGCTTTTCAATGTACCTCAGTACACATGACAATAATCTAATGACTGGTGACTAATTATTTTTTCAAGCAGGTAAGGTCTACACTGGGCCATAAGATGATCCATGTCTTACCCATTGTTTAAGAAGGAACTGCAGATGCTGGAAAAATCGAAGGTAGACAAAAATGCTGGAGAAACTCACCGGGTGAGGCAGCATCTATGGAGCGAAGGAATAGGTGACGTTTCGGGTCGAGATTCTTCCTCAAACGTCACCTATACCTTTGCTCCATAGATGCTGCCTCACCCGCTGAGTTTCTCCAGCATTTTTGTCCACTTTCATGTCTTACCCAAGACGTTTTAAGCTGGGAAGAGTGTAGAGAAGATTTACAAGGATGTTGCCAAGACTTGGGGACTTCAGCTGTAGGGAGAGGTTGAGCAGGCTAGGCCTTTATTTCTTGGGGTGCAGACGGATGTGGGGTGATCTTATAGTGGGCGTATAAGATCATTAGAGGAATAGATTGGGTAGACGCACAGTCTCTTACCCAGAGTAGGGGAATCACGCACTAGGGGACATACAGTAGGTTTAAGGTGAGAGAGGAAATATTTAATAGGAATCTGAGGGGCAACTGGGTGTATGGAACGAGCTGCCAGTGGAGGTAGTTGAAGCACGTGCTATCACAACATGTAAAATATATTTGGATAGGTACATGGATAGGACAGGTTTAGAGGGATATGGGCCAATTGCAGGCCGGTGGGACTAGAGAAGATGGGGATTCTCGGTCTGCATGGGCACATTGGGCCGAAGGGCCTGTTTTTTTGCTATATGACCGTGGATTTATGATAAAGATTCAGACTTTAAATGCTCTGGGATACACAATCCGATGTAAATATCTGGGCCACATCCAGAGGCAGCGGAGTAGTCCAGAGTTCAGAGAGATCACATAATCGGGCGGCACAGTGGCACAGCGGTAGAGTTGCTGCCTCACAGAGCCAGAGACCCGGGTTCGATCCTGACTACGGGTGCTGTCTGCACGGAGTTTGTGCCTCCTCCACCGTGACCTGCGTGGGATTTCTCCGGGTGCTTCGGTTTTCCTCCTATCAAATCTTTTCCCCTTCACCTTGAACCAATGTCCTCTGGTCCTCGATTCCCCTGCCCTGGGGCAAGAGATTCTGCGCATCTACCCGATCTATTCCTCTGTAAGAGTTGAGAGAAACTCTGGTGTGCTCTCTTTCTTGAGCTGAATTCCTCATCTTCAGTATCCGTGGCCCCACAGCCCAGAATCACACCGAACCCCCAGCAACTCGAAGCCTCAGTCGGACTATATCAGGTAAGCTGTTATTTCTTTCACAGCTTCTTGTAAACTAACTCGTCGAGTTCTCTCCAAAGATTAAATGAACTGAGCTGACATTTCTCCTGAAATCCTCCGAATCATATCATCTCCCTGAATTGCTTTCTTTGAACAAAATTACAGTTTTTATACTTGAAATATATCTTTGTATTGAGACCAGGCAGGTTGAGCGAAATATTCTTTATTAATAGACAGTAGACAATAGACAATAGGGGCAGGAGTAGGCCATTCGGCCCTTCCAGCCAGCACCGCCATTCAATGTGATCATGGCAGATCATCCCCAATCAGTACCCCGTTCCTGCCTTCTCCCCATATCCCCTGACCGCTATTTTTAAGAGCCCTATCTAGCTCTCTCTTAATGATAACAAATGCCCGAAGCACCGCGTACCGAGTCTAGAACTAACGATTACGGTTCCCGTCGATGCGAGGAGCGCTAACTACTGATTACTCTCAAAAGCCCGCGAACGAACCCCCGATCACGTGACAGTCCCGAACAATGACGAGGGTTCTGATTACCCAACCCCACCACCAGGCGCCACTACATCTTTTTAATTCCTTTTTTTGATTAGTGAGAATATTTAGCGGGAGAGCCGTGCCCTGCACCGCGCCAGAGACCCGCGTTTGATCCTGACTACGGCTGCTGTCTGCACGGAGTCTGTACGTTCTCCACGTGACCCGCGCGGGTTTTCTCCGGGTGCTCCGGTTTCCTCCCGCACTCTAAAGACGTCCAGGTTTGTGGGCTAATTGGCTTCGGTGAAAATCGTAAATTGTCCCTAGTGCGTGTAGGATAGGGCTATCGTACGGGGTGATCGCTGGTCGGCGCGGACTCGGTGGGCCGGAGGAGGGCCTGTTTCCACGCTGTATCTCCAAAGGCTAAAGTCTAGTAGTTGTATATTGTCACTATAATTTAGCAAAATGATTGAACTCTGTAATTGGGCACGGAATAAATTCCCCGCAAACATAGACCAACGATTGGAAAACGCCACGAGGTGTCAGATTTAATTGATTTTTCACTGGGTGAAATAATTATCTGTATGCCGCTTGCAAACATAGCGTGAATGTGTTGACAGTGTTTGTTTGTCTGTCAGAAAGGAACACGTACACATATCAATTAAAAACTTAGCTACATCTATCAACAATTGTTTTCCATCAAATACCTGCCCCTTCTCTTTTGCTTTGGTGACCACTCACCTGCTAATGTAATACATTGAATAACAGTTAAACATATTATTAAAATTACATACACTAAAAAATCACTAAACCTATGTGTATGTTTAGAGGTGCTAGTACGCCGTACCACCCTATACCCATAGCACGGTGGCGCAGGGGTAGAGTCACTGCTTCACAGCGCCAGAGACCCGGGTTCGATCCCAACTGCGGGTGCTGTCTGTACGGAGTTTGTACGTTCTCCCTGTGACCTGCGTGGGTTTTCCCCGGGATCTCCGGTATCCTCCCACTCTCCGAAGACGTACAGGTTTGTAGGTCAATTGACATTGTATAGTTCATAAAGTCATAAGTGAGAGGAGTAGAATTAGGCCATTCGGCCCATCAAGTCTACTCCACCATTCAATCATGGCTGATCTATCTCTCCCTCCTAACCCCATTCTCCTGCCTTCTCCCCATAAACCCTGACACCCGTACTAATCTATTTACCGGAGAAAACCCAGGCAGTCGAACGTACAAACTTGGTACAGACAGTACCTGTATTCAGGATGGAGCCTGGGTCTCTGTCGCTGTGAGGCAGCAACTCTACCGCTGCGCCACCATGCCACCCTTTCAAACTTTATGAAGACGAATTAACGTAGACCATGAAAGTAATTAAAATATTTAATTTTAAGCAAATTGCAGGATTGGAAGCATGAAAGCACCAGGACAGGCTGAAATTATTTCATTTTTCTGATTCTATACACACGGCTTCACCTGTTAATATAATCTCTGAATAATATTATTTATAACCATTCCAAGTCTATTAATCACAGTGTTATCAATCATCCATTTTAAACTGCAGAGCCAAGGCTGAAATAACAGATGTCAATCGCTCCAGATGTTTAGCAATGATTATTCCAATTTGTTCTGAAATATATTTTTAATCTTTACAAATCAGAGGAATTTTTAATTCCCATAACCTTCATCAGGCAAATGGCATAGAACACAAGAATAAATGCGTAGGCCATTCACCACATCAAACCGATTCTGTCGTTCAATTAGCTCACAGGCAAAGTGTGTGGGAAGGAACTGCAGGTGCTGGTTTACACCGAAAATAGACGCAAAATGCTGGAGTAACTCGGCGGGACAGGCAGCATCTCCGGAGAGAAGGAATGTGTGACGTTTCGGGTCGGGACCCTTCCTCAGGTTTCTTCTGTTTAAGGGTCTCGACCCAAAACATCACCCATTCCATTTCTCCAGAGATGCTGCCTGACTCGCTGAGTTACTCCAGCACTTTGTAGTTTTTTTGGGTGCAAACCAGCATCTGCAGTTCCTTCCCACACTAAACATAGCTGAAGTGCTTTTGATATTTCTATGCAACATATCATATTACCAGATTACGAGAATAATAGATCGGGTAGACGCACAGAGTCTCTTACCCAGATGTTTGGGAATCGAGGACCAGAGGGCATAGGTTTCAGGTGAGGGGGGAAAGATTTAATAGGAACCCGAGGAGTAACTATTTCACACAAAGGGTGGTGGGTGTATGGAACGAGCTGCCGGAGGAGGTACTTGAGGCAGGGACTATCGCAATGTTTAAGAAGCATGGACAGGACAGGTTTAGAGGGATAGACACAAAAAGCTGGAGTAACTCAGCGGGCCCAGACAGCATCTCCGGAGAGAAGGAATGGGTGACGTTCATTTCATTTCAGTTCAGTTTATTTTAGTTTATTGTCACGTGTACCGAGGTACAGTGAAAAGCTTTTGTTGCGTGCTAACCAGTCAGCAGAAAGACGATACATGATTAGAATCGATCCATTTGCCGTGTACAGATACGTGATAAGGGAATAACGTTTAGTGCACGGTAAAGCCAGCAAAGTCTGATCAAGGATAGTGCTCTCTGGTTGTGGTAGGATGATTCAGTTGCCTGATAACAGCTGGGAAGAAACTGCCCCTGAATCTGGAGGTGTGCGTTTTCACACTTCTGTACCTTTTGCCCGATGGGAGAGGGGAGAAGAGGGAGTGGCCGGGGTGCGACTGGTCCTTGATGATGCTGCTGGCTTTGCCGGGGCAGCGTGAGGTGTAGATGGAGTCATCGGGAGGGAGTTTGGTTTGTGCGACGGTCTGGGCTGCTTCCACAATTTGCTACAACTTCTAGCGGTCTTGGATGGAGTTCCTTCCTACACATGGGTTTCATGGGAGGTGGGCCAAACCATATGGGATATGGGCAGGTGGGACTAGTGTAGATGGGGCATGTTGGTCGGTGTGGGCAAGTGGGGCCGAAGGGCCTGTTTCCACACTGTCTATGACTCTTAAAATGAAAGATAAATTGTGTTAAAAATATTCGCTCCACAGAGTCTAAAATAAAATACACGGCCTGGCTCTCAGAGGGTTGAGTGACATAAAAATATTATCAGTGGAAAGTAATTATGCGCTTTGGAGGATTTCTTCCCTTGCCATGATTAAATAGCTGTTCAAACACAAGAAGTAGGACTAACTGCGTGGAGTCCTTTCACTCTTATTCGGATTTCCTTTTCAGAGAAGCACTTGAGAGCCATCATTTTTCTAATAACATCTCACAGTCAGAAATTTGATGACATTTTAAAGTGACCAGTGCAGCAATTTTATATCGTATTGAGTATAATTAGAGGGAACTGGGGATGTTTATAGAAATAGACAATAGACAATAGGTGCAGGAGTAGGCCATTCGGCCCTTCAAGCCAGCACCGCCATTCAATGTGATCGTGGCTGATCATCCTATCCATGTACCTGTCTAACTGTTTCATAAAGACTGAGTGTGGAATTCTCTGCCTCAGAAGGCGGTGGAGCCCGGTTCTCTGTAGAGAGAGCTAGATAGGGCTCTTAAAGATAGTGGAGTCAGGGTATATGGGGAGAAGGCAGGAACGGGGTACTGATTGGGGATGGTCAGCCATGATCACATTGAATGGCGGTGCTGGCTCGAAGGGCCGAATGGCCTACTCCTGCACCTATTGTCTATTGTCTATTGTCTAAATGTTGGGATAGTCCCAGCTTCAACTACCTCCTCTGGCAGCTCGTTCCATGCACCAACCTCCCTTTGTGTGAAAAAGTTATCCCTGAGATTCCTATTAACTCTTGTCCCCCTTCACCTTGAAACCATGTCCTCTGGTCCTCGATTCCCCAACTCTGGGCAAGAGACTCTGTGCATCTACCCGATCTAATCCTCTCATGGTTTAATACATTTCTATAAGATCACCCCTCATCCTTCTGCGCTCCATGGAATAGAGGCCCAGACTTCTCAACCTCTCCCTATAGCACAGACCCTCAAGATAATCAAGAGTGTTTTATTGTCATATGTCTCACATAGAACATTGAAATAAACAATATAATAAACGAGAAAATAAAATCTCAGTCTGTGTATATATACACACACTCATACACACACACATATATTCAGTTTTAGTTTAGTTTAGAAATACAGCGCGGAAACAGGCCCTTCGGCCCCGCGTGCGGACGTGGCATCGAAGGACGAGAAGCCGAAGCAAAGAAGTGAAAGCCAAATAACCGAAAGCGTACAAAGCCGAAACGCCAACTAACCGAAAGGGCGGGACGCCTAAAATCGAACTCACCGAATGGCCGCTGGGCCGAAAAGCCAAATAACGGACATGACGTCGCAAGGGGGGCGGGACTTGTCAGCGATTGGTCCAGACCCCCGCGTCCATCACATCACTGGCCGGTGGAGACGGGAGGGTGGGGGTCATTTTCCCACACAAGCCATAGGTGACTGGGCACTCTGAACTCGAGCACCAAGTTGTAATCGGCTGAAGGAGCGCATCCCTCGGGACAGCCCCCACTCTCCCACGGCCATGGCCGCCCACCGCCTCGTCTCCCCCGTG
>CM075982.1:3799161-3844179 GCA_038087875.1 Malacoraja senta | reverse complement strand
CCCACAGTGTCCGTGCCAAACTCAATGCCAAGTTAAACTAATCTCTTCTGTCCGCACCTGATCCATATCCCTCCATATCCATGTGCCTATCTCGCGGTTTCAACGCAGACGGTTGATCCAGCTCGAGGTTCTCCAGGCGAGAGCCCTCGAGCTTGAAGGTCGAAGATACTCTTCCTAACTTGCGGATTAGGTCGCCGTGGTGGGACAGCCCCTTTAGAGCGCCAGAGACCCGGGTTCGACCCTGACTACCGGTGTCGCCTGTACGGAGTTTGTACGTTTTTTCCCGTGCCCTGCGTGGGTTTTCTACGGGTTCTCTGGTTTCCACACACACTCCAAACACGCGCAGGTTTGTAGGTTAATTGGCTTCAGTAAAATTGTCCATTTGCCCTCATGTGCAGGAGAGTGCCGGCGCGTGGGGCTTCAGCTTCAGTTTAGTTTATTGTCACGTGTACCGAGGTACAGTGTAAAAGAATTTGGTGTGGAAGAAAGAACTGCAGATGCTGGTTTAAATCGAAGGTTGACACAAAACGCTGGAGTAACTCATCGGGTGAGGCAGCGTCTCAGGAGAGAAGGAATGGGCGACGTTTCGGGTCGAGACCAGAGATCTCGGGATCTCTCCATAGATGCTGCCTCACCCGCTGAGTTAGTCCAGCATTTTGTGTCTACCTTCAAAATAATTTGATCAGTGGTCGACGCGGACTCGTTGGGCTGAAGGGCCTTTCAACGCTGTATCCCTAACCCAAACTACCATAACCTCTGACATTTGAGTCATTTTATTTTTATTGGTGCTTGAGGTAAATTCAAAGTGAATTCCTTTCGTATGACATTGTGGGCTTAGTGACTGGTGACAGAAGACTGTTAATGTCTTCCCCCCCCCCCAGATGTTATTTGCCCAAAATGTTCGAAGAGTTGTCTCGAGCTGAATAAGTTCACATTTTCAGCTTGCAACTTGACAATTTTCACAGGCACAGATTGTTTTGAAGATCGGCAAGTTCTGTTTGGTGATACAGCGCGGAAACAGCCCCTTCGGCCCACCGGGACCGCGCCGACCAGCGATGCCCGCACACAATAACATCACACGCACACACACACACACGTCTTTGGAGTGTGGGAGGAGACCGAAGGTCTCGGAGAAAGCCCACGCAGGTCACGGGGAGAACGTACAAGCTCCGTACAGACAGCGCCCGTAGTCGCCATGGAACCCGGGTCTCTGGCGCTGTGAGGCAGCAACTCTACCGCTGCTTCACCCGTACCGTGCTATGTTATTCATAGAAACATAGAAAATTGGTGCAGACGTGGGTAGTTCGGCCCTTCGAGCCAACACCGTCATTCAAGTGTCGAGGGTTTTATTGTCGTGTGTCCCAGAAAAGACAATGAAATTCTTACTTGCTGCAGCACAACAGAATATGTAAACGTAGTACAGAACGGGAGATAAAGTTCAGTGTGTCTGTAGACCATAGACCATGTATATATATACACAATAAATAAACAGATAAAGTGCAATAGTGATAATAGACTGTTATTGTTCAGAGCTTATTTGATATTTAGATGATCAGCCATGATTCAATATGATCACGGCTGATCATCTAAAATCAGTACCCCATTCCTGCTTTCATCGCCATACCTCTTGATTCCACTAGCCCAAAGAGCTAAATCTAACTCCCTCTTGAATGCATCCAGTGAATTGGCCTCCATTGTGGCAGAGAATTCCACAGATTCACAGCTCTCTGGGTGAAAGAACCGGAGCACCCAACGAAAACCCACGCAGGTCACATGCAGAACGTACTAACTCCACACAGACAGCATGATCTAACATACTTTTGATTGAGGTACACAGCAATGGAAACTGGCCCTTCAGCCCACCAAGTCCATGCTGACCATCGATCACCCATTCATACTAGTTCTACTAGCTCCAACAGGAGATCCTTGAATCAGACTTCACTGGTCTTTATCTTCCACAGAACGTTATTCCCTTCATCATGTATCTGTACACTGTGGACGGCTCGATTGTAATCATGTCTACTCTTTCCGCTGACTGGATAGCAGGCAACAAAAAAGTTTTTCACTGTACCTCGGTACAAGTGAAAATACACTAAACTAATAATTATACTAATGATTTATAATCAAACTGGACAGTGGATTGCATTCATAACCTTGAAATCTCATAGCTAATATAATTCAGAAATTACCTACCAACAAAATTAATATCAAAAGTATTTTTCATTAACATTTCCCAGCTCTAAGCTTATTAAACATCCATCACCAAAATGTTTACTCACGAATGTCTTTCCATCCTATTTCTCGGGTAAAATAAAAATAAGATGGAATTATTTGACGTTTAGTTTCGTTTTGTTTAGAGATACAGCGCAGAAACAGGCCCTTCGGCCCGCCGAGTCCAGGCCGACCAGCGATCACCGCACATTAACACTATCCCACACACACACTGGCGACATTTTTACATTTATACATTTATACCAAGCTAATTAACCCACAAAACCTGCACGTCTTTGGAGTGTGGGAGGAAACCGAAGATCTCGGAGAAAACCCACGCAGGTCACGGGGAGAACGTACAAACTCCGTACAGACAGCACCCGTAGCCAGGATCGAACCCGGGTCTGTGGCGCTGAAAGGCAGTAGTTCTACCGCTGCACCACCGTGCCGCGCTCCAACAGTTAAAAATGGATAAATCAAGTCCACAGGTTTCAGTGATAGGAGTAGAATTAGGCCATTCGGCCCATCCAGTCTACTCTGCCATTCAATCATGGGTAATCTATCTCTCCCTCCTAACCCTATTCTCCTGCCTTCCCCCCATAACCTCTGACACCCATAGTAATCAATAATCTATCGATCTCTGCCAAATATATCTACTGGCTTGGCCTCCACAGCCTTCTGTGGCAAGGAATTCCACAGATTCGCCACCCTCTAAAGAAATTCCTCCTCATCTCCATCCTAAAAGAACATTCCTTAATTCTGAGGCTATGACCTCCAGTCCTGGACTCTCCCACTAGTGGAATCCTCTCCACATCCACTCTACCCAAGCCTTTCACTATTCTGTACATTTCAATGAGGTCCCCTCTCATTCTTCTAAAACTACATTTTTAGAACTACCAGACCTGTAAAAATAGCTAAAAAACCCTGGGAACTTTCAGATTGCAAACATATCCTTCCCCACACTGGGCTGGATATAGGAGCAAAATAATCTAAACGAAAGCAATTAATTTAAAATGATCTATTCCTTAAATAAGAGAACAAGATGTGTTTGTTTTTAACGTAAAGGTCAAGAATTGAGTCTGATGAAGTCTCCCGACCCGAAACGTCACCCAGTCCTTCTCTCCAGAGATGCTGCCTGTCCCGCTGAGTTACTCCAGCATTTTGTGTCTATCTTCCGTGTAAACCAGCATCTGCAGTTCCTTCCTACACAAAAGGTCAAAACCGTCGGCATGGTGGCGCAGCGGTAGAGCTGCTGCCTCACAGCGCCAGAGACCCAGGTTCGATCCCGACCACGGGTGCTTATCTGTACGGAGTTTGTACGTTCTCCCCGTGACCTGCGTGGGTTTTCACCGAGATCTTCGGTTTCCTCCCACACTCCAAAGAGGTTAATTGGCTTGATAAGATTGTAAATTATCCTTAGTGTGCAGGATAGTGCTAATGTATCGGGCTTCAGATTCAGCTTAGTTTATGGTCACGTGTACCGAGGTACAGCGAAAAGATTCTGGTCGCTGGTCGGCGCAGACTCGATGAGCCGAAGTGCCTGTTTGTCGGTTAATTGGCTTAAAAGTAAAATTGTCTTGAGTGTTGGTGTGTGTGTGTGTGTGTGTGTGTTTTTGGTGTGTGTGCGTGGGTGTGTGTGCGTGTGTGTTTGTGTGTGTGCGTGTGCGTTTTTGGTGTGTGTGTGTTTGGTGCATGTGCGTAGGCGTGTGTGCGTGTGCGTTGGTGTGTGCGTGTGCGTTGGTGTGTGCGCGTGCGTTGGTGTGTGCGCGTTGGTGGGTGCGCGTTGGTGGGTGCGCGTTGGTGGGTGTGTGGGTGTGTTGGTGGGTGTGTGGGTGCGTTGGTGGGTGTGTGCGTTGGTGTGGGTGTGTGCGTTGGTGTGGGTGTGCGCGTTGGTGTGGGTGTGCGCGTTGGTGTGTGTGTGGGTGCGTGGGTGTGTGTGTGTGCGCGTTGGTGTGTGTGTGGGTGCGTGGGTGTGTGTGTGTGCGCGTGGGTGTGTGTGTGTGTGTGTGCGTGCAATGGTGTTAGTGCGTTTGTGTGAAGGGATCAATGGTTGGTGCGGACCCGGTGGGCCGAAATGCCCGTGTCCGAGCTGTATCTCTAAACTAAAGTCAGGTTTAGAGTTTAAAACAGCAAAAGAGATGAGATGAGCCACAATGTAGCTCGAGCTGTCAAGGCCTATCAAAGATCTGACGACGTGAAGAGGAACGGGAGACAGGGAGAGATAAGATAATCACAGGTCTTGGGATACTGTGGAAAGCATTCCGTCAAATAGCTTCCACTTGTCTTTTCCAAAGTTCAGACGGGCAAAAATCAAAGAGAGGACTGGAAAGGAGTGCGACTACTCAGGCGGTGGTTGAGGAACCCGTCAAAGAACCCGACTCGGGAACACAAATGTAGACCAAAAATGCTGGAGGAACTCAGCGGGTGAGGCAGCATCTATGGAGAGAAGGAATAGGCGATGTTTCGGGTCGAGACCCTTCTTCAGACTGAGGAAGGGTCTTGACCCGAAACGTCGCCTATTCCTTCTCTCCATAGATGCTGCTTCACCCGCTTAGTTCCTCCAGCATTTTTGTCTACCTTCGATTTTTTTCCAGCATCTGCAGTTATTTCTTAAACATGACTCAGGAACAGCTTCTTCCCCTCTGTTATCTGGCTTCTGAACGGTCCTTCCATAGCATAGAAAATAGGTGCAGGAGTAGGGCATTCGGCCGTTTGAGCCAGCACTGCCATTCAATACGATCATGGCTGATCATCCAAAATTAGTACCCTGTTCATGCTTTCTCCCCATATCCCTTGATACCATTAGACCCAAGAGCTAAATCTAACTCTCTCTTGAATACATCCAGCAAATTGGCCTTCACTGCCTTCTGCAGCAGAGAATTCCACAGATTCACAACTCTCTGGGTGAAAAGGTTTTTCCTCATCTCAGTCCTAAATGGCCTACCCCTTATTCTTAATCTGTGACCACTGGTTCTGGACTCCCCCAACATCGGCAACATTTTTCCTGCATCTAGCCTTTGTCCCATCCCTTAAGAATGTTAGATGTCTCTATAAGATCCCATCTCATCCTTCTAAATTTCAGTGAATTCCAGATCCATTCTTTCAACATATGTCAGTCCCGCCATCCTGGGGAATTAACCTGGTGAACCTACGCTGCACTCCCTCAATAGCAAGAACGTCCTTCCTCAATTTAGGAGACCAAAACTGCGCACAATACTCCAAGCTGGGGAATTGTCCGATTCACCTCTGCCCCATTTCGGAAGAGTTTTTGCGCTACAGCGCCAGAGTCACGGGTTAATTCCTGTACTGTTCTATGTTCCCTTCGTAAACTGTCATTTCCTTTCTGTTCGTTAGATGGACCTCTTAATTCTTAAGAATAAAACCTTCCGCGAGCATTTCGTCAGTAACTGGCGGCACGGCGGCGCGGCGGTAGAGTTGCTGCCTCACGGTGCCAGAGACCCGGGTTCGATCCTGACCACGGGTGCCGTCTGTACGGAGTTTGCACGTTCTCCCCGTGACCTGCGTGGGTTTTCTCCGGGTGCTCCGGTTTCCTCCCACACTCCAAAAACGTACAGGTTTGTAAGTTGATTGGCTTCGGTAAAGATTGTAAATTGTCCCTAGCGTGCAGGACAATACTAGTGTGCGGGCATCGCTGGTCGGCGCGGACTCGGTGGGACGAAGGGTCTGTTTTTGCGCTGCATCTCTCAACTAAACTAAATTCAGTAGGTCATAGAACTATGGAGGGAAAGGGCAGTCAACACTTCATGAAGGTTCCTGACCCGAAACGTCCTCCGTCTTTGGAGTGTGGGAGGAAACCGAAGCTCTCGGAGAAAACCCACGCAGGTCAATGTAAAAAACTCCGTACAGACAAGCACCCGTAGTCAGGATCGAATCCAGATCTCAAGAGCTGTAAGCGCGGTCAGGCAGCAACTCTGCCTCCATGCCGCCAAAAACGTCGCCCTTTCCTTCTCTCCAGAGATGACAATAGACAATAGGTGCAGGAGTAGGCCATTCGGCCCTTCGAGCCAGCACCGCCATTCAATGTGATCATGACTGATAATCCCCAATCAGTACCCCGTTCCTGCCTTCTCCCCATATCCCCTGACTCCGCTATCTTTAAGAGCCCCATCTAGCTCTCCCTTGAAAGAATCCAGGGAACCGGCCTCCACCGCCCTCTGAGGCAGAGAATTCCACAGACTCATAACTCTGTGTGAAAAAGTGTTTCCTCATCTCAGTTCTAAATGGTTTACCCCTTATTCTTAAACAGTGGCCCCTGGTTCTGGACACCCCCAACATCAGGAACATGTTTCCTGCCTCTAGCTTGTCCAAACCCTTAATAATCCTATATGTTTCAATAAGATCCCTTCTCATCCTTCTAAACTCCAGAGTATACAAACCCAGCCGCTCCATTCTCTCAGCATACGACAGCCCCACCATCCCGGGAAATCAACCTGGTGAACCTACGCTGCACTCCCTCAATAGCAAGAATGTTCTTCCTCAAGTTAGGGGACCAAAACTGCACACAATACTCCAGGTGTGGTCTCACTAGGGCCCTGTACAACTGCAGAAGGGCCTCTTTGGGATGCTGCCTGTCCCGCTGAGTTACTCCAGCATTTTGTGCCTGTCTTCGGTGCAGTTGCTTCCTACACTCTCCCGCAGTGACGTACTGAAAGTACTGACACCTGATTAACGCTGTAATATGATTTGCCGCTGTACGGTGTTCCTTTTAAAGTGTTGCCAAGAAAGAAACATACATCGTTTGTTGCTGGGACGAAGGTCTTCCACTCTATACACCGACAATCTATTCACGCCTCCACAGATCGTGTGCTTCTCCCCTTTGCATTCCATGTTGCAATCCTCCTGGCGAGCGTTGCCTGAAGTTACTCGATTCCCGCAGTAACATTCCGCACCATATTCCAGGCCAGCGTAAAGGTAACTTCTGCGGGAACAAATTCGTTTCGTTTAGTTTAGAGATGCAGCGCGGAAACAGGCCCTTCGGCCCACCGAGTCCGCGCCGACCAGCGATCCCCGCACGCTGACACACACACACACGGGACAATTGGGATGCAAGCAGAAGCCTCCACGTGACGCATCCCAGGCAATGCTGACGACAGAAACTGTATCACAGTGACTGAAGTAGCCAATTCTGCAACCACCGACCGTCAACCGTCACTGACTGGCCGGAAAGACGTGATATAGAAGATGGCCGGACACGAGGAAGAAGGCTGGACAATTTACAATTTTTACCGAAGCCAATCAAAACCTACAAACCCGTGTGTTTTTGGAGTGTGGGAGGAAACCGGTTCACCCACGCAGGTCACGGGGAGAACGTGCAAACTCCCTACAGACAGCGCCCGTAGTCGGGAGCAAACCCGGGTCTCCGGCGCTACGAGGCAGCGACTCTACCGCTGCGCACCGTGCCACACTGAATATGCCGTCAGATTGCAAAGAAAGTTTTAGGGAAATGCTCCAAAATTGGACAATTCCAAGAGCCAGCTGACTCCCAAGATTCTGGGAGTCAGGAGTGGAAATGTAATAAATGGAATTGAAGCATAGAAACTGGCCCCTCGGCCCATCGATCACCCATTCACGCTAGTTCTATGTTATCCCGCTCTTTCATCCACTCCCCACACACTCTGGGGGCAATTTACAGAGGGCAGATTAACCTACAAACCTCTTTGGGATGTGGGAGGAAACTGGAGCACCAACGCGGTCACAGGGAGAACGTGCAAGCTCCACACAGACAGCACCTGATGTCAGGATCGAGCCCAGGGTATCTGGTGCCGAGAGGCAGCAGCACTACCAGCTGCTCTGTGCTGCCTATAATTCACGCTCAATTTTCAAATTGCGGCATCTCTATCTATCCCAACCCTCATGGGCCTGTCCCACTTACACAACTTTTTGGGCGACTGCTGGCACCCGTCATAGGTCGTTGCAGAAAGGCGCTACGACTCTTTGTGGCGACTGAGGAGACGACTCACGACCGTACAGGCGACACTCTGGCGACATGTCGTGGCCTGAATTGTCGTAAGTAGTCGCCTAAAGAGTCGTATCTTGTTCTGGTTGCCGCTGGATTTTCAACATGTTAAACATTTTCGACGACCTGCAACGACCTATGACGGTGCCGGTGAAAGAGCTAATAGTCAAATCTAAAATATAGTCGTTCTTCTGCAAAAGCATGTTCTAGTAAAACAAAAGAATGGCTCGGTGCCAAGTCTGATTGACTTTGTAAATTATATGGAACACAATATGGAGGACAGGTTGTCTTTTCAATAAAGACATTAAGATGGCAGCGTGCAGTAATAACATGTGCTTCATTCAAGGCCATAATGAAGCCAAGATTGAAAAAATAGCTGACGCTCCAGAGATAAGTAATAACTTGTTATTGGATGAGCTTGATTTGGACCCAGCCTTCCTATATTGTGAAAGGCTACAGAATCTTTCAATCATGCCATATTCAGACTTGGTAGGAGAGTTTTATTGATAAGAAAAATGTATAATTGTGCTAACTCTTCTTTGTTTTGTGAGTGGGAGCCCGAGAAGCACTGAGCAACGATTGTGTTCATTGTAGATCTATTGCCACTCCCGTCTGACGAATCAATTAAAGATTGCCACGGTTTACCTTTAACAGTTTTTGTTGCTATCTGCTTTTTAAGAAACAAACTTGGACACCGGCAGTCGCCGAAAAAGTCACGTAAGTGGGACAGGCCATTAAATAAAATGAACCCAACAATACACCTCAATAAACCTTATTTCCAATGATAACATTGCAAGTGGGATGTGTTTTGAGAGAAAATAAAAACTCACAGGTTTTCTTTTAAGACCAAACAGTCCTTTAATAATGTGTATGAAGGAACTGCAAATGCTGGTTTACACCGAAGATTGACACAAAATGCTGGAGTAACTCAGCGGGACAGGCAGCATCTCTGGAGAGAAGGAATGGGTGACGTTTCGGGTCAAGATCTGAAGAAGGGTCTCGACCCGAAACGTCACCCATTCCTTCTCTCCAGAGATGCTGCCTGTCCCGCTGAGTTACTCCAGCTTTGTGTGTCTAACTTCAGTCCTTTAATAAATCCAGTCTAATACGATACGATACGATAGAACTCTATTTATCCCAGGAGGGAAATTGATCTGCCAACAGACATAAAAACGCAAAATACACGAAACATGAAATTAATCTTAATGGGGTCCCAGCCTTGATCACGGCAAAATAGGTACAAGGCAGGTTGTGAACGTAACGTTGAAGACATCTCATTGCGTTACCTTTCTGCACAACTATCTTGACACTGTGACACGGTCATCTTGCGAAAGTCATAAAAGACCATGCCCTTCAGAGCCTTCTCCTTCGATTCATCTCTGAAACAACCAATGTGCGTTGCTGTGAAACACAACAAAACAGCCGTAAGTTCACCGACGATTATTTGCTTGAAACAGATAAGAGCACAGAACATGCTGCATAGGGCGGGACGGCACAGGAACTGGCCCTTCGGCCCACAATGTCCATGCCGAACATGATGTCACGTTAAACTCATCTCTGCCTGCACATGATCGGTATTGCTCCCATCCTGCATATCCACGTGCCTGTCTAACCACCCTCTAACTAAAGAAATTCCTCCCCATCTCCTTTCTAAACCTACGTCCTTTCGTACCGAGGCTGTGTCCTCTGGTCCTAGACTCTCTCAAGAGTGGAAACATCCTCTCCACATCCACACTATCCAGGCCTTTAACTATTCGGTACGTTCTAATCTCCTAAACTTCTAAACTCCAACGTGTACAGGGCCCAGTGCTGTCAAACGCCCATCATATGTTAACCCAATCACTCCTGGGATCATTCTCGTAAACCTTCTCTGGACCCAACATTGCTCACAATACTCCAACTGCAGTCTGACCAGCACCATCCCCAGCCTCAGCATTACAATCCCTTCTCTTCTACGCTAGTCCTCTGTAAAATGAATGCTAACATTGCACTTGCATCTTCCGAGAGTCACGGAAGACTTGACTGTCCCTAATACGTTTTAGGGCGGCACGGTGGCGCAGCGGTAGAGCTACTGCCTCACAGCGCCAGAGACCCGGGTTCGATCCTGACTACGGGCGCCGTCTTTACGGAGTTTGTACGTTCTCCCAGTAACTTGCGTGGGTTTTCTCCAAGATCTTCGGTTTTCTCCCACACTCCAAAGACGTTCATGTTTGAAGGTTCATTGGCTTGGTGCAGAATGTAAAATTGTCCCTATTGTGTGTAGGAAAGCGTCAAGGGGCTGTCCCGCTGTACGAGCTAATTCAAGAGCTCTCCCGAGTTTAAAAAAATAATCAAACTCGTGGTAGCGGCTCGTAACGCTAACGGCAGGTACTCGGGAAACGCAGTAAGCTCGGGAAGACTCGTGAAGATTTTCCAACATGTTGAACAATGTCCACGAGAGCCCCGAGTACCTACGAGCGGCTATTGCCGTAATTGTCCGAGTTCGAATCAGGGGAAATTCGGGAGAACTCTTGAATTAACTCGTACAGTGGGACAGCCCCATTAGCGTGCGGGGATCGCTGGCCGATGTGGACACAGTGGGCTGAGGGGCCTGTTTCTACTCTGTATCCCTAAACTAAACTAAGCTTCAGAAAACCATTCTGCGAGATTTTAAAGTGTTGAACAGAATGCCAGCGAATCGTGTAAGAATTTGCAAAGAATCATACGACTTGACATTGTGCTTGATGTTACTGGACGTAAATGCATAAATACACAGAAATTATAAAACTTCAGTGAAAAAGCTTGTATTCTGTGTGCTCCCTTTCACCACCTCACTTCATTCTAAACCACTTAGAGAGCCATTATAGTTTAGTTCAGTTTATTGTCACGTGTACCGAGGTACAGTGAAAAGCTTTTGTTGCGTGCTAACCAGTCAGCGGAAAGGCAATGCGTGATTACCATCGAGCCATTTACAGTGTACAGATACATGATAAGGGAATAACGTTTAATGCAAGGCAGAGCCAGCAAAGTCTGATCAAGGATAGTCCGAGGGTCACCAACGAGGTAGATAGTCGTTCAGCGCTGCTCTCTGGTGGTGGTAGAATGGTTCAGTTGCCTGATAACAGCTGGGAAGAAACTGTCCCTGAATCTGGAGGTGTGCGTCTGTGCAAGCTAGAAAGAGCACATTGCAGATTTACGAGGTTGTTGCCAGGACTCGAGGGCCTGAGCTACAGGGAGAGGTTTGGCAGACTAGGCCTTTATTCCTTGGGAGCGCAGGAAACTGTGGGGTGATCTTATAGAGGTGTATGAATCATGAGGGGATTGATGAACAGACGCACAGAGTATTTTACCCAGAGTTGAGGGGGGAAATTTAATAGGATCCTGAAGGGCAACTATTGTACAGAAAGGGTGGTGGGTGTATGGAACGAGCTGCCAGAGGAGGTAGTTGAGGCAGGGGCTATAACATAATTTCAAAGGGGATAACTATGGACAGGTACATGATAGGAAAGATTTAGAGGGTTATTAGTTAAATATTAGCAAATGGGTCTAGCTTAGATAGTTTAGTAGGCATGGGCAAGTTGGACCTAAAGGGGCCTGTTTCCGTTCTGTATGACTAAGTGTGGTCACTGCAGTAATATATATATATTTCTTTTTAAGTGACAGGCGATTGATATGTGGAAAACACCAAAATCTTGTTTTATTGTGTATCTACTTTAATAAAAAATATTTGTTATTAAAGTGACTGGAAATTGATATGTGGAAAATACCAAAATTTTATTTTATTCTGTATCCAAGATCTCCCCCCATCCTCCCTGTCTTTATGCTTTGCTTTTATAGATATTTAAACTTTAGAGATACAGCACGGTAACAGGCCCTTCTGCCACCGAGTCCGCAGCGACCAACATTCCCCGCACACGGACACTATCCTACACACACTAGGGACAATTTACAATTTACAGATGCCAATTAACCTACAAACCTGTGCGTCTTTGGAGTGTGGGAGGAAACCGGAGCACCCAGAGAAAACCCACAGCGGGCCACGGGGAGAACGTTACAAACTCCGTACAGACAGCACCCCTAGTCGGGATCGAACCCAGGTCTCTGGCGCTGTAAGGCAGCAACTCTACCGCTGTGCCACCGCGCTGCTTGTGCTGAGACGCTTCGTCAGACTAGAGACCGAAGTGCCCCATCCTGAAACATCGCTCCCCAGAGATCCATTCTCTCCAGAGATGCTTGCCCGACCCGCCGAGTTACCCAGGCACTTTGTACGACACTGCGCTCAATTGAGTGTTAACATAGAAACATAGGTGCAGGAGTAGGCCATTCGGCCCTTCGAGCCAGCACCGCTATTCAATATGATCATGGCTGATCATCTAAAATCAGTACCTCGTTCCTGCTTTTTCCCCCCCATATCCCTTGATTCCGTTAGCCCTAAGAGCTATATCTAACTCTCTTGAAAACATCAGTGAATTGGCCTCTATTGCCTTCTGTGGCAGAGAATTCCACAGATTCACAACTCTCTGGGTGAAAAAGTTTTCCTCATCTCGATCCTCAATGGCCTACCCTCTATTCTTAAACTGTGTGACCCCTGGTTCTGCTCCGCCAACATGGGGAACATTTTTCCTGCATCTAGCATTGTTTCAATCCTTCAAGAATTGCATATGTTTCTATAAGATTTCCTCTCATCCTTCTGAATTCCAGTGACTACCAGCCCAGTCGACCCCATTCTTTCACCTTAAGGTCTGATTTAAGACCGAATCGCTGTGAAATACGTTTGGCACTAGCTGTTTTTTCAACGAGCTGTTTTAAATAACAAGAAGCACGGAAGCTGACCATACTAAACCTCGGCTTCATTCTTGCTGTGATTTCCCTTTGTTGATGATTGTAGGAGATGCAGGGAATGTTAATTTGTACCATCTTCACCGGAAGAGGTTAATGCCGTGAAGCCGCCCTTTTGAAGTGCAGCGTTTTCAAGTGAACCCAATTTGTACGATACATTTTACAAATGTCAGTAGGGCAAAGTGACAAACTGTTATATCATTTACCAAATTAGTGCGAGTTAGAGGCTTATTAAGAATAATTAAAAAGCAATCAAGAAGCTTTTAATCTGCAGCGAGAATGTCAATTAGTCCAGGACAACTCTCACCGATGAATTTGCCAGTCATTCTAGCTGCCGGATGCAGTTATATTTAACAATCGTTGTACAGAAGGTTTAACTGCGGGATGCTAATCTAACCAAAATTTCCCCAAGTTAAATAACACGGTCGAAACGGTAGATGCAGTTTAGTGTAGTTTGGTTTAGTTTAGAGATGCAGCACGGAAACAGGCCCTTCGGCCCACCCGAGCTGACCAGCGATCCCCACACACTAACACGTCCAATGTTAAATTTGTGACCAGAGACCCGGGTTCGATCCCGACTACGGCTCCTGTCTATATGGAGTTTATACATTCTCCCCGTGACCTGCGTTGGGTTTTCTCCGAGATCTTCGGTTTGTGGGTCGTACAGGTGTGTGGGTTAATTGGCTTTGGTTAAAAAATAAAATTGTAAATTGTCCCTCGTGTGTAGGATGGTGCTAATGTACGGGGCGATTGGTGGTCAGCGCGGACTCAGTGGGCGAAGGGTGTTGTTTCTGTGCTGTATCTCTGAAAGTGTAAAGTCAAGTCTTTAGGAGCGCGGTTAATCTTTGTTGCTGCCTTTCCTGCAGAAACCAACAAAGCATCCACGGGGCAGGATCAAGGCAAGCTGCCAACTTTCTATTACTGTCCTAGCGAGCTACAGGTATCAATATCCAACGCTGTGTCCTCAATACACCAACGGCAAGAAGAAACTAAATTGATGGAATTGGCTTAAAGTAGCAAGACACCAAACAAAGTTGAAAGTAGGCCAAAAATGCTGGAGAAACTCAGGGGGGGGCGGGGGGGGGGGGGGTAAGGAGTAAAGGAGTAGGCTACATTTCAGGTCGAGACCCTCTTCAGGCTTCTCCTTAGCTCAAAAATGTATCTACTCTATTTGTAATTTTAGTTTGTAATGTTCCCTCGGCGGTAGATATCAGTCATCAGTCTGAAGAAGGGTTTCGACCTACTTCTGTCACCAACTCCTTTTTCTCCATCGATGCTGCCTCACCCGCTGAGTTTCTCCAGCAATTTTTGTCTACTTTCGATTTTTCCAGCATCTGCAGTTCCTTCTTAAACCAAACCTCTGTAAACCCCTCTAAACCCCTTTGAACCCCTGTAAACACCTCTAAACCGCTCTATACCCCGTAAACCCCTGTAAACACATCTAAACCTCTCAAAACCCATCTAAACCCACTAAATCCCTCTAAACCCCCAAACCCGCTCTAACCCTTCTAAACTACTCTATACCCCTCGAACCAAGGTTTACAATTAACACAAGATTAATTCCCGGGTTATCGACTGTCATATGCTGAGGGAATGGAGCAGCTGGGCTTGTACACTCTGGAGTTTAGAAGGATGAGAGGGGATCTCATTGAAACATATAAGATTGATAAGGGCTAGATAGGGCTCTAAAAATAGCGGAGTCAGGGGATATGGGAGAAAGCAGGAACGGGGTACTGATTGGAGATGATCAGCCATGATCACATTGAATCGCGGTGCTGGCTCGAAGGGCCATATGGCCTATTCCTGCACCTATTGTCTATTGACCATGGTCTAAACCCAACCAAACACCTCTAAACCACTCCAAACCCTTTAAACCCCCGCTAACCAGTGAAGAATTTGTTGGCGCTGCGGTAGAGTTGCCGCCTTACAGCGCCAGAGACCTGGGTTTGACCTGACCACGGGTGCTGTCTGTATGGAGTTTGTACGTTCTCCCCGTGACCTGCGTGGGTGTTCTCCAGGAGCTCCCGGTTTCCTCCCACACTCTAAAGACATGTGCAGGTCAATTGGCTGAGGTAAAATAGTAAATTATCCCTGGCGTGTAGGATAAAACTATTGTACGGGGTGATCGCTGGTTGGCGCGGACTCCGGTGGGCCGAAGGGCCTGTTTCCACGTGGTATCTCCAATGAGTAAAGTCTAAAGAATCTCAGGAATTCTCTACTGCAGAAGTTCTGTGGAGGTTAAATGATTGGAGGTATTTAAAAATAAAAGTAGATACATTTGAGCTAAGGAGAATAGGCAGAAAAGTAATATTTGAGGCCATAAGACATCAGAGCAGAATTAGGCCATTCGGCCCATCGAGTCTACTCCACCATTCAATCATAGCTGACCTATATTTCCCTCTCAACCCCAATTGTCTCTCGTGTGTGTAGGGTGGTGTTAGTGTGCGGGGATCGCTGGTCGGTGCGGACTCAGTGGGCCAAAGTGTCCACTGTTTTCGTGCTGTATCTCGTAAAAAGAATATTTCATTCTCTGCCGAGCGTTGAATGAACCACCCTACCTCAACTAGAGAGCGGTCCTGAACTACAATCTCCCTCATTGGAGACCCTCGGACTAGCTTTGATCGGGCTTTACCTTGCACTAAACATTATTCACCTTATATCCATGATCACATATCCGTACACTGTAAATGGCTCGATTAGTAATCGTGTATTGTCTTTCCACTAACTGGTCAGCACGCAACTAAGCTTTTCACTGTACCTCGGTGCACGTGACAATAAACTCAACTGAGCTAAAAACTAAACATTGCAAAAATCAATCTGTGTAAGAAGGAACTGCAGATGCTGGTTTACACGGAAGGTGGACACAAAACGCTGGAGTAACTCGGCCTAAGTGATCTCCTGGTTACTAAACACTTTAACTCCCACTCCCATACCCGTCCTGGGCCTCCTCCACTGTCAGAGCGAGGCCCAGCACAATTAAAGGAACAGCACCTCATATTTCGCTTGGGCAGCTTACACCCCAGCGGTATGAACATTGACTTCTCTAACTTCAAGTAACTCTTGTTTCTCTCTCCATCCCCTCCCCCCATCCTAGTTCTCCGACTAGTTTCACCGTCCTCCTGATTAATTTTCTCATTGTACGCCTCGTTGTGATCTTCCCCTCAGCCAACATTGAACGTTCTACATTTCCTAGATCACCGTCTGCTTTGATCTGTCTTTTTCACACCTTACATGCTCTTTGCATATCTCTAGTTTCCCATCTCCCCGAATAACTGTGAGGAGGATGCTATGAGGATGCAGGGTGACTTGGACAGGTCGGGGGAGTGGGCCGATGCATGGCAGATGCAGTTTAATGTGGATAAATGTGAAGTTATCCACATTGGTAGCAAAAATAGGAATGCAGATTACTATCTAAATGGTGTCAAGTTGGGAAAAGGGGAAGTACAACGGATCTGGGGGGTCCTTGTACATCAGTCAATGAAAGTAAGCATGCAGGTACAGCAGGCAGTGAAGAAAGCGAATGGCATGTTGGCCTTTATAACAAGAGGCGTTGAGTATAGGAGCAAAGAGATCCTTCTGCAGTTGTACAGGGCCCTAGTGAGACCACACCTGGAGTATTGGTGTGCAGTTTTGGTCCCCTAATTTGAAGAAGGATATTCTTGCTATGAGGGAGTGCAGCATAGGTTTACAAGGTTAATTCCGGGACGGCGGAACTGTCATATGCAGAGAGAATGGAGCGGCTGGGCTTGTACACTCTGGAGTTTAGAAGGATGAGGGGGATCTCTTGAAAGTCCAGAACAAGGGGTCACAGTTTAAGAATGAGGGGTAAGCCATTTAGAACGGAGACAAGGAAACACTTTTTCTCACAGAGAATTGTGAGTCTGTGGAATTCTCTGCCTCAGAGGGCGGTGGAGGCCGGTTCTCTGGATACTTTCAAGAGAGAGCTAGATAGGGGCTCTAAAGATAGCGGAGTCAGGGGATATGGGGAGAAGGCAGGAACGAGGTACTGATTGGGGATGATCAGCCATGATCACATTGAAGGGCTGCATGGCCTACCCCTGCACCTATTGTCTATCAGCCTGAAGAAGGGTCTCGACCCGAAACGTCACCCATTCTTTTCTCCCCAGAGACGCTGCGTAAATCAATGATCAATTTAACGGAAATAGGAGGAGGGAGGATAAAATGGACGAGTGTTTGTATATAAGTACCTTTGCTTCCTATGGTCTTCTTCACCGTCCCGATCTCCAACCGTAGCCTTGGTTCCTGCTCCTTCACGAAGCTGTTGAACCACCTCCTTCTTAGATGCCCAATTTCTGGATGGCCTGATATAAGCCATCGTGGTCCATATTTCCTGTTGGCAACCGGCTCCTCCCACACCTGCACGCTGGCGGGGGCCCTGGACTTGCGTTTGCCGTTGTCTGGGTCAGGATCCGCGGGGTCCTCCGCGGGGGCCGCGGCAGAGGGTGGCGCGGCTTGTCCGTCCGGGGCAGTCCGTTGTCCCAGCGGGATGGAGAAGCCGGAGCGCTGGAGCAGGAGCAGGCTCCC
The DNA here is from genome assembly GCA_038087875.1 of Malacoraja senta. Taxonomy (NCBI): domain Eukaryota; kingdom Metazoa; phylum Chordata; class Chondrichthyes; order Rajiformes; family Rajidae; genus Malacoraja; species Malacoraja senta. The sequence goes on along the minus strand of CM075982.1, from coordinate 3,826,628 downwards.
GGCCATGAGGTAGGCCACGAGGAGAAAGGCAAAGATGACCGGCGTACGCCGCAGGAATCTCTGTAGCCTGACGAGCGCTTTGGCCATCCCCCTTCTTCCCCCGAACCGCGAGCCGAGGACGCGGTCAGAACCACCCGGCTGGCGATCATTCCGTCCCGGCGGAGAGCTTTCCCGAAGGCTGCATTCCGGTGAACTCCACCTTCTCTCGGACGGATGTCGGTGAAGGAGGCGCACATCACCACGTGGGCACGGGCGAGGTTCCCGAGAGCTGGCGGCGTGGGCATTGTGCAAGAGGACCTGCTCCCCCCGTGTGGATATTTAGCCCGTGCATCACGAAGCCGCTCTGAAGAAATAAAATTGACAAGATGATTAATAAAAGATAGTCACTGGAGTAACTCAGCGGGACAGGCAGCATCTCTGGAGAGAAGGAATGGGCTGTAGAGGCACCAAACGTTGCGAATACACGGTTCCTTTATTCAGGCATTAAAGGTTAGATATACACGCACGTTTAGTCCTCTAACACACTGTCATTGTTGCTGCTGGGTTGTCCCAGGGTTCGTTATATACACCAGGACTCACCCCTATACCCAGTGGCAACTCCTCCCTGCCATCGCCCAGTCACGTGACCCTACCCCCGACTGCTGAGGGTTCGTGTAGCTAATGGCCCAACCCCGGGGTGCTGCCAGAGGACGTCGTCCCCCCCCCCCCCCCCCAGAACCGGAGGTCGGAAAACGAGCAGGCCGACAAAACGCGGCAGTCGGACTCGTAAACTTACAGGCAGACCATGAGGGCAGACGTCGAAAAGGGATGGAGAGCGCTCACCTTTTACCGGAAGGTCGGGGGTCGGGACGAAGGGGCCGATGGGCGTCCTGAGAAAGACGTCGGCAACAAAGCAAATACAACAAGGAAATATCAAGAAACTAATAGTAATGTTAAGCTAAGTGATTACAGTGTACAATGAAAAAAACTACAGTGAGCAAACTGCAAAGATACATCAAAGTCCAAAGTGGTCGAAGAAGCTGTGCTTGAAACTGGAGGCTGTCGTGACACCAACCGACCAGGGGTGGCGCTGTAGACGGCGGTCAGGCTGCTGATCAAAATCCTGCTGCAACCGTTACACATTAGTGACCCAGCGTGGAAACAGGCCCTTCGGCCCATCGAGTCCACGCCGACCAGCACACTAGCACTATCCTATGCACTGGAGACAATTTACAATTTTAACAAAGCCAATTAACCTACAAACCTGGGAGGAAACCAGAGCACCCGTAGAAAACCCACGCAGGTCACGGGGAGAACGTACAAACTCCGTACAGATCGTCAGGATCGAACCCGGGTCTTTGGCGCTGTGAGGCAGCAACTCTACCACTGTGCCGCCTTTGATAAAACGCTGGAGGTAAGCAGTGAATGGCTCCATTTTAATCATGTATCGTTTTTCCGCTGACTGGTTTGCACGCAACAGAGGCTTTTCTCGGTACACGTGACAATAAACTCAACTGAAACAGAAAACAGTAGGTCGGGGCAGCATCTGTGGAGCAAGAATCCGACATCGTTTCTGTTCGGCCTTTCACCAGCGCCTGCTTGGTACGTTGTTGAGGTGCAAGTATTGGATTTCCTTTGACAGAGTTTCATCCCCAGCGTATTCTGCTAATGGCTAGCCGCTCCGACGGAATAAATGCATCTCCCAATGCCGCGGACATTAACATTTCTGTCGGTGGTTCCACCACCTCCCTCTTAACCACATTTGGGAAACCAAAGGCATTTTGTGAACTAATAAGGGATGACCTCTTTCCTTTCATCATTCATCAAACTGCTTGGAGACAATGTATGGCAGGCATATTGAAGATGCCTTCAGGGATGAAGTGGATAAGAAAGCGGATAATTAATCTATTAAACTTTTCAATTATTCATTACACACGCAAAACGCATCTGGAGCAGTCCGCTTTCGAGATAAAACGTACAAAATGTTAAAAAAAAAAAAAAAATTGGTGTTGGGAGAAATTGGAAGTACCTTGGTTACTGCCAAAAAATTTCATCTGGAGATGCAGCGCGGTAACAGGCCCTTTGGCCCACGGATTCCGTGCCGACCAGCAATCCCCACTGATTAGTTCTATCCTACACACCGGGGCCAGTGTACAGAAGCCCATTGACCTACAAACCCGCACGTCTTTGGAGTGTGGGAGGAAACCGGAGAAAACTCACGTGGTCACAGGGAGAACGTACAAACTCCGTACAAACCGCACCCGTGGGCAGGATCGAACCCGGGTCTCTGGCGTTGTATGGCAGCTACTGTAATGCTGTGCCTCTGTGCCACCAGGATGAAGAGATTCAGAACAATTGCTTCTCCAAAGTTAACCACCCATTTGGTTGATATTTCAAAAACACTTGGACAGGTACATGGATAGGAAAAGGTTTCGAGGGATCTGGGCCAAACGCGGGCAGGTGGGACTAGTGTAGATGGGGGGGGGGGGGGGGGGTGGGTTTAGTTGGCATGGCCAAGTTGGGCTGAAAGGCCTGTTTCCATGCTGTGTGACTGTATTCAATCTACTGAACTTTTCCTTCCTAGCCGACTAGGAAAAGGGGAGATGCAGCTGGTGGCCGACTAGGAAAAGGGGAGATGCAGCGAGACCTGGGTGTCATGGTACACCAGTCATTGAAAGTAGGCATGCAGGTGCAGCAGGCAGTGAAGAAAGCGAATGGTATGTTAGCTTTCATAGCAAAAGGATTTGAGTATAGGAGCAGGGAGGTTCTACTGCAGTTGTACAGGGTCTTGGTGAGATGACACCTGGAGTATTGCGTACAGTTTTGGTCTCCAAATCTGAGGAAGGACATTATTGCCATAGAGGGAGTGCAGAGAAGGTTCACCAGACTGATTCCTGGGATGTCAGGACTGTCTTATGAAGAAAGACTGGATAGACTTGGTTTATACTCTCTAGAATTTAGGAGATTGAGAGGGGATCTTATAGAAACTTACAAAATTCTTAAGGGCTTGGACAGGCTAGATGCAGGAAGATTGCTCCCGATGTTGGGGAAGTCCAGGACAAGGGGTCACAGCTTAAGGATAAGGGGGAAATCCTTTAAAACCGAGATGAGAAGAACTTTTTTCACACAGAGAGTGGTGAATCTCTGGAACTCTCTGCCACAGAGGGTAGTCGAGGCCAGTTCATTGCCTATATTTAAGAGGGAGTTAGATGTGGCCCTTGTGGTTAAAGGGATCAGGGGGTATGGAGAGAAGGCAGGTACGGGATACTGAGTTGGATGATCAGCCATGATCATATTGAATGGCGGTGCAGGCTCGAAGGGCCGAATGGCCTACTCCTGCACCTATTTTCTATGTTTCTATGTTTCCTATTTCGTGGATAGTAGGGACCAATAAAGAACAACATTTTATTTCACTGCTCTCAAAGTCTTCTTTCTTGCACTTCCATCACCATACCACTTAACTTGGCATGCTTCCTCTGAACTTGTAACACCCCAGAAGCAGATTTGGAAACCCATGAAGCTGTCAGTAGGAACCGCAAGGAGCCTTTGCTCAGGCAATTGTTTTATTTGACACGTATCAATTTGGTAAGCAGTCAACAGATTCTTGATATCACTCCCAAAGTGTCATGCTGCATGGAAACAGGCCCTTCGGCCCAACTTGCCCACACCGGCCAACATGTCCCATCCACACAAGTCCCACCTGCCTGCGTTTGGCCCATATCCCTCCAAACCTGTCCTATCCGTGTACCTGTCTAACCATTTCTTAAATGTTGGGATAGTCCCAGCATCAACTACCTCCACCAGCAGCTTGTTCCATACACCCACCATACTTTGAAAAGGTTACCCCTCACATTCCTATTAAATCTTTCCCCCCCTCGCAATGCTCAAGGGTCTGTCCCACTTAGGTGATTTTTTTAGGCGACTGTCACAGTCGTAGCAGGTCACCGAAAAAGCGGTGACAGGACCCCACCCCCCCTACGACAATGTCTACAACAACCTACCACCTAGTTGACGTCAAGCGACGGCAAGCTACTGACAACCGCCGACCCATTAGGACGTCCACCTACGACCACACCTACGACAAGCTACGTCCACCCGCGACAAGCTACGACCCTGTCGGCGACAACTGAAGACAATTCAGTCGCCGGTGCCTGTCGCCAGTTGACGTAGATAATCGCCAATGGAATTCACCGAAGTCAGCACCAGCGACAACCTACGTCACCTGGCGACAACCTACGACAGCACCTACGTCAGGAGATATTAAGCTACGCTCATTGGCGTCAACCCACTGTCGCCGAAACGCGTTGAAAATCCATCGGCGACCAGAAAGACTACTCGCGACCATACAGGTGACATCCCGGCGACAGCCTAGTCACCTGTAGTTGCCTAAAATTTTTTGTTTAAGTGAGTGACAGGCACTTTATTCTATTACTAGACTAAGTGGGACCGTTGGGTCCCATGTTCACACGGGAGAGCTGGTCCCCCGACGCAATATTCCACCTCTCCACCAATTCCAATATTGGTGGCCAGTGGGGTGGGGGGGGGGGGGCTTTCTGGAGCGCTAGTATGGGTGTTGTGGGCTGAAGGGACTGGTTTTCCAGAGGGCTAGTGTGGACATTGTGGGCCGAATGGATTCTTGGGCTGGCAGCTCACTCACTCACGGCTGGTGGGCTGGCAGTTGACTCACAGCTATTCCTTGAAATTCCATTACAAGTATGGTGCAAGGCCACCAAATTCAAGTTCAGTTTCTTACCACTTCAAGCAGGGTGCAAGGCCACCAAATTCAAGTTCAGTTTCTTACCACTTCAAGCAGGGTGCAAGGCCACCAAATTCAAGTGCAGTTTCTTACCATTTCAAGCAGGGGTGGAAGGCCACTAAAGACAGCGAGTCATGACCTCTCCCTCCTCCATCTTGCAGAGACTGAGCCACACCCACACTTCTGGGTTTGATAGTCCCTCCTCCCCCCCACCAGAAGGGGCGTGGCCTTCATGGTGTGATTGACAGGAGAGGGAATCTCAACATTTGTTAAACACTAATAACTTTCATTTTTCATCGATGGGAAAAACCCTCGGCACCTGATGAGCGGAGGGGGAATCTTGAGTAAGATGGCCAAAAATCACAGCCGTACGTGGTAGCGTTTTTTCTAAAATCAATATAAAGCGCAAACAGGAAGTGGTCAAGATTAGACTTTTAATTATATGGAAGGCAAGGCAACTTTAATTAGGCAAGCCAACTTTAATTAGGCAACACAGCTTTAGCATTTCCAAACCAAAGGCAACACAGCTTTAGCATTTCCAAACTATATTTTCAAACCACATTAAGTAAGGGCACTGACAGGTCAGTAAAACCACTCACAGTTTAGTAGACATGTGTTCAGTGTTATTCACAGCTCAGACTGAGAGACGTGACCCTCTCGCTCCCCCATCTTGCAGAGACTGACTGAGGCACTCAAATCTTCCGGGTTTTATAGTCCCTCTGGAAGGGGCGTGGCCTTCAGGAGAGAGAATCTCAATATTTTTTAAACACTAATAACTCTTTTATTTTTCAACGATGGGAAAAATCCTCGTCCTGCGCAGCGGAGGGGGACTCCGAGTAAGATGGCCAAAAATCACAGCCGTAAGTGGCAGCGTTTTTCTAAAATCAATATACAGAACAACAGGAAGTGGTCAAGATCAGACTTTTAGTAATATAGATAGATTAAATGGAGCACAGAACTAATAAATGGCATTCAAAATAAATGATGTGTTTAATTTTATTCCGTCTGTGCATTGCACAGAGTCTCTTGCCCAGAGTAGGGGAATCGAGGACCAGAGGACATAGGTTCAAGGTGAAGGGAAAAGATTTAATAGGAATCCGAGGGGTAACTTTTTCACACAAAGGGTGGTTGGTGTATGGAACAAGCTTCCAGAGGAGGTAGTTGAGGCTCGGACTATCCCGTCATTTAAGAAAGTTGGACAGGTACATGGATAGGACAGGTTTGGAGGGTTATGGACCAAGCGCAGGCAAGTGGGACACCGTAGCTGGGACATTGTTGGCCGGTGTGGTTGAGTTGGGCCGAAGGGCCTGTTCCCACACTGTATCTCTCTATGACTCTGCTGCAGAGAGACTGAATCATTTCAATGAAGCCAACACCTGCATCACCGATACAGCAAGGTAATGGGCTTTGTGTGTTTCACACCTTGCTAAAAATGGACACAAGATCCAGTTTATTATTATCCAGCAGCTAAATGACACAGCAGTTGTTTGTTTTTTTAAGTTCGGTTTCGTCCATTATTTCCCAAGTAAGCACCTCTGGGAAAAGCGAAGTGATTTTCTTCCCCTCCCCACCCCACCAAACAAAACCGCACTGTAATTTTCAAGGAGTATAACGTCAATGAAGTTTCAAGTGTCCAGTGCTTTGTGCAGGGGTCGCATTAAGATACACATCCTAATCTTCAACGACTTGTTTAATCTCTGGCATGGTGGCGCAGCGGTAGAGTTGCTGCCTCACAGCGCCAGAGAACCGGGTTCGATCCTGACTACGGGTGCTGACTGTATGGAGTTTGCACGTTCTCCCCGTGATTCACGAATTCTCCCGAGTTTTCAAACTCGCAGAATGTTCGTAACGAGTCCGTAGGAGTCCGTGGATATATCGTAGCGGCTCGTTATGCCAGCCGTAGGTACTCGGGGCTATTTTATTTATTTTTTACTCGTGGACACTTTTCATCATGCTGAATAAACGTCCCAACTTACCTGATGCCCCGTGTAACTACGGCTGGCATAACGAGCCGCTACGATATATCCACGGACTCCTACGGCCTCGTTACGAACATTCTGCGAGGCCGTTCTTCGGGAGAATTCGTGAATAACTCGGGAGAATTCGTGAATAACTTTGAAAAGTGGGACAGGCCCTTAAGACAGGCACAAAATGCTGGAATAACTCGGCGGGACAGGCAGCATCTCTGGAGAGAAGGAATGGGCGACGTTCTGTGTCGAGACCCTTCTTCGGACTGGAGGCAACCTGGCAGGTAGTCGGTTGATGCAGGTGAGAAGGCGATTTGATAGGCAGGGTTGAACAGAGGCCAGAGATGAAAAGACAAAAGGTGGGATGAAAAGACAAAAGGTGGGAGACAAAAGGATTGCCGAATTGCGAATTGTGAAGCTGGAGGAATGAATGCGAGAGAGATAGGTGTGAGTCCAGGTGGGACAACGTGGAAAGGTTGGGTTATTCAAACAAAAACGTTCACTGAACCATCTTGCCAACAACTAGAGAGCTGTCCTGAGCCACCATCTACCTCGTTGGAGGCCCTCGGACTATCTTTAAGTGGACTTTATCTTGCACTGTACACTGTGGACAGCTTGACTAATCATGTACACTCTTTTTGCTGACTGGTTAGCACGCAAAACAAAAAGCTTCACACTCTACCTCGGAACACGTGACAATAACCAAACTATTGGGTTACTGCGAGCAAATTTGGGCCCCATATCTGAGGAAGGATGTGCTGGCTCTGGAGAGGGTCCAGAGGAAGTTCACAAGAACGAATCCAGGAATGAGTGGGTTAGCGTATGATGAGCGTTTGACGGCACTGGGCCTGTACTCGCTGGAGTTTAGAAGGATGAGGGGGGGACCTCATTGAAACTTACAGAATAATGAAAGGCCTGGATAGAGTGGATGCTGAAAGGATGTATCCACTGGTGGGAGAGTCCAGGGCCAGAGGTTGTAGCCTCAGAATTAAAGGGCGCTCTTTTAGAAAGGGGGAACTTCTTTAGTCAGAGGGTGGTTAATCTGTGGAACTCATTGCCACAGAGGGCTGTGGAGGCCAAGTCAGTGGATATTTTTAAGGCAGAGACAGACAAATTCTCGATTAGACGGGTGTCAAGGGTTATGGGGAGAAGGCATGAAAATGGGATATGGAGGCCGAGATCAGCCATGATTGAATGGCTGTGGACTCATGGAAACATAGAAAATAGGTGCTGTAAGAGGCCATTCGGCCCTTTGAGCCAGCACCGCCATTCATTGTGATCATGGCTGATCGTCCCCAATCAATAACCCGTGCCTGCCTTCTCCCCATATCCTTCGATTCCACCAGCCCCTAGAGCTCTATCTAACTCTCTCTTAAATCCATCCAGTGATTTGGCCTCCACTGCCCTCTGTGGCAGGGAATTCCACAAATTCACAACTCTCTGGGTGAAAAAGTTTCTCACCTCAATCTTAAATGGCCTCCCCTTTATTCTAATGGCCCTGTCCCACGATGCGAGTTCATTCAAGAGCTCTCCCGAGTTTTAAAAAAAATAATCAAACTCGTGGTAAGCACGGAGAATGAACGTAGTGGGTACGTTGGAGCTCGGGGACGTCCCTCAGCGGCTCGTAACGCTAACGGCAGGTACTCGGGAAGACTCGTGAAGATTTTTCAACGTTGAAAAATGTCCACGAGAGCCCCGAGTACCGACGAGCGGCCATTATGGTAAATCTCAGAGTTCGAATCAGGGCAAACTCGGGAGAACTCTTTGAATTAACTCATACAGTGGGACAGGGCTTTAAGACTGTGGCCCCTGGTTCTGGACTCGCCCAACATTGGGAACATTTTTCCTGCATCTAGCTTGTCCAGTCCTTTTATAATTTTATATGTTTCTATAAGATTGCCCCTCATCCTTCTAAACTCCAGTGAATACAAGCCTTGTCTTTTCAATCTTTCCTCATATGACAGTCCCGCCATCCCAGGGATCAATCTCGATGGGCTGAATGGCCTAACTCTACTCCTATAATTTGAACTAAACACCCTTCCACTTATTACGAACGGGCAGTAATGAGTGGGGTGTCGTGCCCCCCCCTGAATTGATAGTGACCATCCAAAGCACTGAATCCTCATTCACATCGCTATCCCACCAGCTTCACAAGCCCATGGTTATTGTAATATTGACACCTCCCACATGCTGGATAACTGGTGCATCAAGTGCTCTCGCTGGCCAGAAATTGCACTTAATTGGCTTGGAGCTTTTCTACTCCTTGTTTTCCCCAGACATTATACATTTTTCACATCTGCTGGTGGGAGTATTTTGGATTTAATTCGAGGGATGCGTGGGTAATGCGGGCAAGGGCTCAATTTATGGCCCCGACGCAGAAACAAGGAACTGCAGATGCTGGCTAATGTGCCAAAGTGCTGGAGTCTTCTTGCGTAAGGTGTGCACAGCCTAAAGTTGTAGGACAACTTGTTCTATATGACTGTGCACGCCAGGTTGATTGCATTTGTCGAAACAGGGCGGACCACGTGAAGGTTGCAATCTCCCACCCCAGTGCTGGAGTAACTCTGGATGGCAAGGATAGGCAACGTTTCGTGTCGACACCTCATCGACCTCTGGCTGAAGGAAGGGGGGGGCTCAAGCTGAGACATCACATATTCCTGTTGTCCAGGGATGCTGCCTGATGTTTTCAGTTTAGTTTAGTTTGGAGATACAGCGCGGAAACAGGCCCTTCGGCCCACCGAGTCCTTCGGCCGACCAGCGATCCCCGCACACTAACACCATCCTACACACACACACTAGGGACAATTTACAATTATACCAATCCAATTAACCTACAAAATGTACGTCTTTGGAGTGTGGGAGGAAACCGGAGCACCCGAAGAAAACCCGCGCAGGTCACCGGGAGAATGTACAAACTCCGTACAGACAGCACCCGTACGTAGTCAGGATCGAACCTGGCTATCCAGAGATGCTGCCTGACCCGTGGACTTATCCCAGCACTTTGTATCTTTTTAATTGATTGCCGATCTCTGCCTTCCCTCGAGGAAGATCTTGGTGAACGAGCTTTTCTGAATCAATGTGCCCCTGTTGGTGAAAACGTTCCCACAGCATAGCTTCAGGTGTACGGTAGAGAGCGCAATGACTGGTTGAATCACGGCCCGGTTCGGCAACTTGAACGCCAGGCGGTGAAGGAGGACTACGAGAAAGTGTTGAACGCTGTCTGGTCCATTATGGGTCCTGACCTCCCCACCGTCGATGGGATCTGGAGCTGGTGCCACCTCCAGAGGACAGCCAGCGTCCGCAGAGACACGCACCACCCTGGCCACGCTCTCATTTCACTCAACCATCGGGAAGAAGGTACAGGATCCTGAAAACAATGACCACCGATTCAAAAACAGCTACTTTCCAACAGTCATCAAACCCTTTAATGCTACAGCATTAACTAAATAATGAACTATCTTGGTTTGCACAAAGGATTTCTTGCAATAGTATTCATATTCATAAGTGATGAGCAGAATTCGGCCATTTGGCCCATCAAGCCTCCTCCGCCATTCAATCATGGCTGATCTATCTCTCACTCTTAACCCCATTCTCCTGCTTTCACCCCATAACCCCAGACACCCCTACTAATCGAGAATCTATCTATCAATCTCTGCCTTAAAAATATCCATTGACTTGGCCTCCACAGGCGTCTATGGCCATGAATTCCACAGATTCACCACCCTCCGACTAAAGAAATTCCTCCTCATCCCCTTCTTAAAGATACATCCTTTATTCTGAGATTGTGGTCTCTGGACTCTCCCACTAGTGGAAACATCCTCTCCACATTCACACTATCCAGACCTTTCACTAGTCAGCAAGTTATTGGGGTTTTTAATTTATTGAACGATTTTTATTCGGTGTATATCATCTATTGTTACAGGCCAGTTATCTGCTGCAAGTAAGAATGACATTGTTCCGTTGTCAGCACATATGACGATTAGTACTCTTGCTAATCGAGCTTCAGGAGTTACAGATAATGAAGAAGGAGCAGTGTATCAGGATGCACATTGAAGGCGCCACAGTAAAGATGGTTGACAGATTCCTAGGAGTCAATATCACCAACAACTTCTCCTGGAACACCCATATTTATGCCACGACCAAGAAATCACACCAATGCCTCAACTTCCTTCGAAGGCTGAGGAAGTTCGGCATGTCCCCAACAACTCTCACCAACTTCTACAGATGCACCACAGAAAACATTTTATCAGGATGCATCGCAGCTTGGTTTGGGAACAGCTCCATCCAAGACCACGAGAAATTGCAACGAATTGTGGACGCAGCCCAGACCATCGCACAAACCAACCTCCCTTCCACTGACACCATGTACACCTCATGCCGCCTCGGTAAGGCCAGCATCAGAATCAAGGACAACTCGCACCCTGGCCACTCCCTCTTCTCCCCTCTCCCATCAGGCAAAAGGTACAGAAGTGTGAAAACGCACACCTCCGGATTCAGGGACAGTTTCTTCCCAGGAACCATCCTACCAACAACCAGAGAGCGGTCCTGAACTACCATCTACCTCATTGGTGACCCTCGGACTATCTTTGATCGGACTTTACCTTGCACTAAACGTTATTCCCATGTATATGTACACTGTAAACGGCTCGATTGTAATCATGTATTGTCTTTCCGCTGACTGGTTAGCACGCAACAAAGGCTTTTCACTGTACCTCGGTACACGTGACAATAAACTAGACTTAATGTTTGATATTGTCTTGCAGGGGAACCTGGGTTTCTGCCCCTGGATTTTGATACCTCAACGACTGGGCAAAATAAAAAAATCTACTATCTACACCTCAATTTTCTATCCCTCGAGTCACTGTCAACCGACCATCACTAGTAACATCCTCTAATATTAACACATCTTCATAATATTAGCAGGGGATCCATTTTACAGATAAACCATTATATTAATAAAAAGAGATAAATTATTCTTCAAGAAAAAATTGTCATTGTCAACTGAACTCCCATTTTCTTATCCCTGTAGAACTGTTGGCAATTTTTATTTAATTAGGGCGGCACGGTGGCACAGCGGTAGAGTTGCAGCCTCACAGCGTCAGAGACCTGGGTTTCATCCTGTCTGTACGGAGTTTGCACGTTCTCCCCGTGATCTGCGAGCGTTTTCTCCAGTTTCCTCCCACACTCCAAAGACATCCAGGTTTGTGGGCTAATTAGAAACATAGAAACATAGAAAATAGGTGCAGGAGTAGGCCATTCAGCCCTTCGAGCCTGCAGCTCCATTCAATATGATCATGGCTGATCATCCAACTCAGTATCCTGTACCTGCCTTCTCTCCATACCCCCTGATCCCTTTAGCCCCAAGGGCCACATCTAACTCCCTCTTAAATATAGCCAATGAACTGGCCTCAACTACCTTCTGTGGCAGAGAGTTCCAGAGATTCACCACTCTCTGTGTGAAAAATGTTTTTCTCATCTCGGTCCTAAAGGATTTCCCCTTAATCCTTAAACTATGACCCCTTGTCCTGGACTTCCCCAACATCGGGAACAATCTTCCTGCATCTAGCCTGTCCAACCCCTTAAGAATTTTGTAAGTTTCTATAAGATCCCTCCTCAATCTTGTAAATTCTAGCGAGTACAAGCCGAGTCTATCCAGTCTTTCTTCATATGAAAGTCCTGACATCCCAGGAATCAGTCTGGTGAACCTTCTCTGTACTCCCTCTATGGCAAGAATGTCTTTCCTCAGATTTGGAGACCAAAACTGTACGCAATACTCCAGGTGTGGTCTCACCAAGACCCTGTACAACTGCAGTAGAACCTCCCTGCTCCCATACTCAAATCCTTTTGCTATGAATGCTAACATACCATTCGCTTTCTTCACTGCCTGCTGCACCTGCATGCCTACTTTCAATGACTGGTGTACCATGACACCCAGGTCTCGTTGCATCTCCCCTTTTCCTGATCGGTCACCATTTAGATAAATTGGCTTGGTGTAAATGTAAAATTATCCGACACACACTAGGGCAGTGTTAGAGTGCGGGGATCGCTAGTAGGTGCAGACTCGGTGGCCGAAGGGCCTGTTTCCACGCTGTAGTCGAACGAAAAACTATACAAAAATTAATGTAGCTGTCCAAAGGTTAACGTCATCCCAGAGGCATTTTACTGGATCCTATAAATAGGATTCTGCCCATTGAAAGGTCAACTGAATGGTGTCATGCCTTGCTGCTACAGAAAGCTGTTGTGTAATTTTGGCAGCATATTCACTATTGCATCAATTTCAATTTACCCTTCACCTAATGGAGGGCGGGTTGGTGGAAGAGGGGCTGGTGGTCAAAGATTCAACAAACTTGTGATGCAAAGGAACTGCAGATGCTGGAATCTTGAACAAAACACAAACTGCTGGAGGATCTCAGAGGGTCGGGCAGCATCTGCGGAGGGAACGCACAGATAATGTCTCGGGTCCGCTCTTTAAACTCGTTTACTCCTAATTTACGTAGCCACCGACTTTAGACTTTAATTTTAAAACAAATGGGACACAGAAACATGTCGTGAGGCAAGGCAGGTCTCTTGGCTCAGGAACAGCAGTGAGGCTTTTGAACACAATCAACATCTATTAATAAATGGAACACAATCAACATCAATATTAGACAATAGGTGCAGGAGTAGGCCATTCGGCCCTTTGAGCTAGCATCGCCATTCAATGTGATCATGGCTGATCATCCACAATCAGTAGCCTGTTTCCTGCCTTCTCCCCATATCTCCTGACTCCGCTATCTTTAAGAGCCCTATCTAGCTCTCTCTTGAAAGTATCCAGAGAACCGGCCTCCACTGCCTTCTGAGGCAGGGAATTCCACAGATTCACAACTCTCTGGGTGAAAAAGTTTTTCCTCGTCTCCGTTCTAAACGGCCTATCCTTTATTCTTAAACTGTGGCCCCTGGTTCTGGACTCCCCCCAACATCGGGAACATGTTTCCTGTCTCTAGAGTGTCCAAACCCTTAATAATCGTACGTTTCAATAAGATACCCTCTCATCCTTCTAAATTCCAAAGTGTACAAGCCCAGCCGCTCCATTCTTTCAACATATGATTATGATTAAACTGCAAACTATCTTGTAACAAAGGAACTGCAGATGCTGGTTTATACCAGAGATAGACTCAAAATGCTGGAGTAACTCAGCGGGTCAGCCAGTGTCTCTCTCTCTTGAGAAACGGACGTGATGTTTTGGGTCGGGACTGTTACTATCCCGCAAAGCCGGCTCGGAGGTCGGCTATGGAACGGATTTGCCGGCTCCGGCCGGGCCGGAGTTCCAAAGCACCGGCCGCAATGGGCACGTTTAGCCCGCCGATCGGCCGCGGAAGTGTCGACGGGGTCCAGATCGGCCAGCTCACCCGGCCCAGGCGCCACATTTTCGGGGGGGGGGGCTTCGAGGGGGGGGGGGGGGCGGGCGGTGATTTCAATTGCGCTCTCGTAATTTTGTCCGGAATAAGGGAGGTGCCGGACTACCGGTTGCCGGAGGATGGGTGGTGGGACCGTGAATACAATCAAACCAAACTCAAGTGCAACATGTCGAGCAGGGAGTGATATAGAGCGCAGAATTCTAGATTTAGAGGAGGAAGAGAGATTTTAAAGAATGGGGTGATTGTATCAGATGATAGTGGATCTTCCAATGGCACGGTGGCGCAGGGGTAGAGTTGCTGCCTCACAGCGCCAGGGACCTGGGTTAGATCCCAACTACGGGTGCTGTCTGTACGGAGTTTGTACCTTCTCCCCGTGACCTGCGTGGGTTTTCTCCGAGATCTTCGGTTTCCTCCCACACTCCAAAGACGAGCAGGTTTGTCGGCTAATTGGCTTCGGTAAAATTGTAAATCGTCCCAAGTGTCTAGGATAATGTTGATAAGTCATAAGATCATAAGTGATAGGAGCAGAAATAGGCCATTCAGCCATCAAGTCTACTACTCCATTCATTCATGGCTGATCTATCTCTCCCTCCTAACCCCATTCTCCTGCCTTCTACCCATAACCTCTGACACCTGTACTGATCGTACTGATCAAGCATCTATATCTCTGCATTAAATATATCCACTCACCCTCTGACTAAATAAATTCCTCCTCATCCCCTTCCTAATGTTAGCGCGCGGGGATCGCTGGTCAGCATGGCCTCGGTGGGCCGAAGGGCCTGTTTCCTCGCTGTGGCTCTAAACTAGTAAACTAAACTCTGGGACCAGCACGCAAAGAGTCGCCAAACTCCAGTATGTATTTAGAGAGGGAGAAGTATTATTTTATTTTATTTTTTTAATTATATCACAATGCATATTAGTCAGCAACTGAAAATCGTGATTATGGAAATACAGCAGAGCACTGTTTTTTAGCATAGACGCAGATATTAGTGCAGAATGGAAGCATGCCAAGTGCCGGAAGCTAGTGATAATAGACAAGAATTATTATGGCGCGCTGTATAATTTCAATTTGCAGCATCTCCAAGCATTCTCTCTCCGACAGAAAGGTGTGGATAGTGTAGCGTTTTCCCAACGGAGGAGGCACTTCCTGCAAAGTCCACCGGAAATACCTTCACACCGGTCGGTGACTTACGAAGGCCAACAGCAAACTTCCCAGCATTTATCTTTACCGAACCTGATATTTTTTTCCGGTTTCTTCACAGGGCAATAACTGTGAGCTTTATCTTGAAGACCCGAGCAAACATTTTAGTTTAGTTTAGTCTATTATTTTCATGCACTGAGGTACAGCGAAAAGCTACCACAACCAGAGAGCGGTCCTGAACTTCTATCCACCTCATTGGTGACCCTCGGACTATCCTTGATCGGACTTAGCTGGCTTTACCTTGCACTAAACTTTATTCCCTTACCATGTATCTGTACACTGCGGACAGCTCCATTGTAATCATGTATTGTCTTTCTGCTGACTGGTTAGCACGCAACAAAAGCTTTTCACTGTACCCCGGTACACGCGACAATAAACTAAACTGAACCGAAACGTCTAGTTTAGACATAATGCCGTGGAAACAGGCCCTTCGGCCCATCGAGTCTGCACCGCATATTAGTACCACCCTACACACACGAGGGACAATTTACTATTACACCAAGCCAATCAACCTATAAACCTGCACGGCTTTGGAGCGTGGAAGGAAACCGAAGATCCCGGAGAAAACCCACGCAGGTCACGGGGAGAACGTACAAACTCCATATAGACAGCACCTGCAGTCGGGATCGAACCCGGGTCACCGGCGCTGTAAGGCAGCAACTCGACTGCTGCATCACCGTGCGGCCATGTCCTGGTCAATACTCAGCATCTGGGAGGAGAGGGGAAGAAAGGGGAAGGGGGGGGGGGGGGGGACAGGAAGGAAGCCAGGGGGAAGGAACGGAGAAAAAACTCTTCCGGCTTTGTTTCGCCCCCATCTCTCTCCCAGCTTTCTCACCACCATAATCACTCCGAAGGGTCCCCGCACAAAATCACCAATCCACGGTCTCCACGGATGCTGTCTGGTCCATTTAGGTACTCCAAGCCTTCTTTGTAAACCAGCATCTGCAGTTCCTTGTATCACCCATTCATAGAGTCTTACAGCATGGAAACAGGCCCTTCGGCCCAACTTGCCCACACCGGCCAACATGTCCCATCTACATTAGACCCACCTGCCTGCGTTTGGCCCATATACCTCCAAACCCGTCCTATCCATATACCTGTCTAAAATGTTTCTTAAACGTTGCGATAGTCCCAGCCTCAACTACCTCCTCCGGCAGCTCGTTCCATACACCCACCACCCTTTGTTTAGAGATACAGCGCGGAAACAGGCCCTTTGGCCCTCCGAATCCACGCCGACCAGCTGTCCGCGCACATCAACACTACCCTACACTCACCAGAGACAATTTTACATTTATACCAAGCCAATTAACCTCTTCGAAGATAGATACAAAATGCTGGAGTAACTCAGCGGGACAGGCAGCGTCTCTGGAGAGAAGGAATGGGTGACGTTTCGGGTCGAGACCCTTCTTGAGACTGAGAGTCAGGGGAGAGGGAAACGAGAGATTAAGATGGCGATGTGGAGAGATAGATATAGAACAAATGTCCTCCTGTCTCCGACGAGAGTTCTGCAACTCTCTCCCTGCTCCCCCTTCTTCATACGCGACCCTAAACGTCACTCATTTTCATGACTGTTGGCAGATCAATTTCCTTCCTGGGATAAATATTCTATCGTATCGTATCATATTAGACTGGATTTATTAAAGGACTGAAGTTAGACACACAATGCTGGAGTAACTCAGCGGGACAGGCAGCATCTCTGGAGAGAAGGAATGGGTGACATTTCGTCTCGTGACCCTTCTTCAGATCTCGACCCGAAACGTCACCCATTCCTTCTCTCCAGAGACGCTACCTGTCCCGCTGAGTTACTCCAGCATTTGGCGTCTATCTTTGATTTAAACCAGCATCTGCAGTTCTTTTCATCACAATTAGCCTCTTACTTTACTGTATACAGAATAATACAGTTCATTTTAATGCCGCAAATACCAAAAGACATTGGAAATCGACTTGTTAATCAGAAAACCATGAAATGTAACTTCAGCAACTCCAGTGCATGACTAGTCGGCATCACCAAGTCGATCAGGAATGCTTCCACACATTGACGCATGAAACCACGCTGGCTCCTGTCGGGATTAGCACTTGGCATTATATCACAACCAAACCGTCAGCCCACACGGACTATATCACCTGTCAGTCTATATATAACCAGGTTAGTTGCCGGGATGGCGGGACTGACATATGATGAACAAATGGATCGACTGGGCTTGTATTCACTGGAATTTAGAAGGATGAGAGGGGATCTTATAGAAACATATAAAATTCTTAAAGGATGGGACAGGCTAGATGCAGGAAAAATGTTCCCTGATGTTGGGGGAGTCCAGAACCGGGGGGGGGGGGGGGGGGTGGGTTCACGCAGTTTAAGAATAAGGGGTAGGCCATTTAGGACTGAGATGAGAAAAAACGTTTTCACCCAGACAGTTGTGAATTGTGGAATTCTCTGCCACAGAAGGCAGTGGAGGCCAATTTCACTGGATGTATTCAAGAGAGTTAGATATAGCTCTTAGGGCTGACGGAATCAAGGGATATGGGGAGAAAGCAGGAATGGGGCACTGATTGTGGATGATCAGCCATGATCATATTGAACGGCTCAAAGTTGTCGAATGGCCTACTCCTGCACCTATTTTCTATGTTCCGATGTTCCGGGACAAAGTAGGCAGTTCTTGTGACGAATATAGAACACGAGGCATTGCGTAAATTGCAGAATGATCATCTGCACACCAAGGGACTCCTTCACCTACTCAACATCTGCCATTTTAGTTAAAAACAAGATAGCGTAAAGAGAATAATTAATAACAAGATTAAACGCACAAATCTTCATCTTAATTACTGGTCATAATTCATTCGTGAAAGAGCACCGGTTATTCTTTTTTTTTTTTAAACAGAGATTTGTTAGTTGCCCAAGCTCAAAGACAAAGCTTTCTGAATTTCCATGAAAAGTACATCTGTGTTGTTTCCAAAATGTACTTCTGTGCTCGATCCAACCCAACTAGGGGTACTGATTGGGGATGATCAGCCATGATCACACTGAATGGCGGAGCTGGCTCGAAGGGCCGAATGGCCTACTCCTGGTGCACAGACAGCCACCCCACGGTCCTTGACAGATCTGGGTCAGGATCCAGTGGCGTGGAGTCCAAGATGACCGGAGACCCTTTTCTGCTGCAGCCTTCATCCGCCTTCCAGCCGTTGTGACGCTCCACTAAGGTCAGCCATCGTCCTCCGCCTGTTCCACCGTTGAGGTCTTGGTTGGATTGCTCTTTGTCAGAGACCTCCCCCTCGACCTTACCGCCACGGGTGGCCCTACCAGGAGCATCGCTCCAGGCGGCATCGCTCTCAGGATCTCAGGTCCACACAAGCTTCTCCACCACGACAAGGTGACAATCCGCGGACAACTACCCATTCTTCAACATGTAATCATTGCGCCCATTTCAATCTTGTTTAGTCTAGTTTAGAGATACAGCGCGGAAACAGGGCCTTCGGCCAGCCGAGCCCGCGCCGACCAGCGATCCCCGTACATTAGCACTATCCATCACACACCAGGGACAATTTACCATTTTACCAAGCCAATTAACCAACAAACCTGCACATCTGTGGAGTGTGGGAGGAAACCAGAGCAACCCGGAGAAAACCCACGCGGTCACAGGGAGAACGTACAAACTCCGCACAGACAGCACCCGTAGTCGGGATCGAACCCGGGTCTCTGGCGCTGTGAGGCGGCAACTCTACCGCTGCGCCACCGTGACCGCATCAAAGCTGATTGGAAGGAAGGAAGCACATTCTTCCCAAGACATGGGTACACACCTTTGTCTAGTTTTGTCCTATTCACTTTGGCAGGATTCATATTACACGGCCATTCCTGGTTGATCCAAATGAATATTTCTGCAGGCAAATAATAATCAACAACTTTGACTTGTAACAGAGTGACACTTGGGTCACAGGGGAGAGAAGCGGCAAATTTCCTTCTGCAAAGAATATTAATGAATCATTTTCATGCATCATGGCCACTAGCTTTCATTTCAATGTCAACCATCTTTAGGAAACTCAAATTGCATTGATGGGATTTCAACTTCACTTCACCCGAGTTTTATTGCTGTTCGTTGGAATTACTAGTTCTGTACAGGGCCCTAGTGAGATCACACCTAGAGTATTGTGTGCAGTTTTGGTCCCCTAATTATGAGGAAGGACATTCTTGCTATTGAGGGAATGCAGCGTAGGTTTACAAGGTTAATTCCCGGGATGGCGGGACTGTCATATGCTGAGAGGATGGAGCGGCTGGTCTTGTATACTCTGGAGTTTAGAAGGATGAGTGGGTATCTTATTGAAACATATAAGATTATTAAGGGTTTGGACACGCTAGAGGCAGGAAACATGTTCCCGATGTTGGGGGAGTCCAGAACCAGGGGCCACAGTTTAAGAATAAAGGGTAGGCCATTTAGAACGGAGATGAGGAAACACTTTTCCACACAGAGAGTTGTGAGTCTGTGGAATTCTCTGCCTCAGAGGGCGGGGGAGGCCGGTTCTCTGGATACTTTCAAGAGAGAGCTAGATAGGGCTCTTAAAGATTGGAGTCGGGGGATATGGGGAGAAGGCAGGAACGGGGTACTGATTGGGGATGATCATCCATGATCACATTGAATGGCGGTGCTGGCTCGAAGGGCCGAATGGCCTACTCCTGCACCTATTGTCTATTGTCACCCGCAGGAAACAGTCAATGGGACAACATGCACAGGAAACCGGTAACATTTCGGGTCTGAAGAAGGTCCCGATCGGAATCATTACCTATTCCTTCTCTCCAGAGATGCTGCCTGACCCACTGAGTTACTCCAGCAATTTTGTGTCTATTGCTGGAGGAGGATGTTGAGGCCGGTTCTATATTGGGATAGCTACATGACTAGGACAGGTTTAGTGGGATATGGGCCAAACGCAGTCAGCTGGGACTAGTGTAGATGGGGAAAGTTGGTGGCATGGGCAAGTTGGGTGGTAGGTCCTGTTTCCACGCTGTATGACTGACTGAGAAGCAACATACCAATTTCAAGGACTATTGATAAGGTTACATCGCTTGTTATGCAAAGTGGTCTCCACCTCTCCACTTAATTCCAGGTTACTTCTCAGCCAAAAACTCTTGGGACTTCAACCTTGATTTGCTATGGAGCCAACTCACACTGCATTAATTGGTCATCTCAGGTACTCCCTTTAACAGCAGAACAACTTCACAGAGATGCCATTATGTATTAACGAGACTTAAAGAACCATTCCAGGCTTCAAGGTTATGCTATTTTATAGCCCATTTTATGAAGCTTAGCTGATGCCATCATTAAAGGTCAAACCATTTCAGACCTTGCTGCCGACCATTTAAGAGCGCCTGGATGTCAATGTTCACGGGTCAGGAACATACTGATGAGGGCGAGCTGAATGTTGGCACTGATTGTTCTCGGCAAATTGCAATTTCAATCCAGAGAGTTCATGGAACGAAAGGTTTGGGACGTGCCACAGGTGGGAATAATGTGCTACATTCACAAGACCTATTGCCAGTCCTCATTATGCTACATAAATCATACTCTCTATAATGAAGGAACCCCCAGTTAGAGGACAGCACAGTGACGCAGTGGTAGAGTTGCTGCCTTACGGCGCCAGAGACCTGGGTTCGATCCTGACTGCGGGTGCTGTCCGTACAGAGTTTGCACCTTCTCCCCGTGACCTGAGCGGGTTTTCCCCTGGGCGCTCCGCTTTCCTCCCCCGCCCCCCCCCCCCCCCCCACCCCCACCACTCCAAAGACGTACTAGGTTTGGAGGCTAATTGTAAATTATCTCTAGTGTGTGTAGGACAGTGTGCGGGGATCGCTGGTCGGCACAGACACGGTGGGCAGAAGGGCCTGTTTCTGCATTGTATCTAAACTAAACTAAAAATAACATCATAGTGTCATACAGCACAGTAGGCCTTTCGGCCCACTTGTCCATGCTGACCAAGATGCCCATCGAAGCTAGTTTGGTCCATATTCCTCAAGCCTTCCCTATCCATGTACCTGTCCAAGTATTTTAAGATACTGTCTTAATGTATCTCAAATAGAATGTCTAAATTCAACCAAGCATCTGTTACAAGATGGGAATGTCATTGTTCACACACCCACACATTTAACAAATACACAGATATCTAATCCTTAACCGACTTCACATCCCCAGGTGATCCCGTTTCCAACCACACTACGAAGACACTTCAACCCCCCCTCCCATTCCAAGTCCGACCTTTCTGCCCAGGGCCTCCTCCATGGCCAGAGTAAGTCCCACCGCAAATTTAAGGAGCAGCACCTCATATTTTGCTTGAGTAGTTTACACCCCAGCGGTATGAACATTGACTTCTCCAATTTCAGGTAGTCCTTGCTTTCTCCCTCTTTCCCCTCCCCTTCCCAGCTCTCCCACAGCCCACTGTCTCCGCCTCTTCCTTTCTTCTTCCCGCCCCCCCCCCACCTCCACCCCTACATCAGTCTGAAGAAGGGTCTCGACCCGAAACGTCACCAATTCCTTCGCTCCATAAAGGCTGCCTCACCCGCTGAGTTTCTCCAGCATTTTTGTCTACCTCACAATTCAAAGACATACAGGTTTGGAGGTTAATTGGCTTTGGTGAACTTGTAAATTGTTCCTAGTGTGTGTGGGATGGTGTTAGTGCACAGGGTGATCGCTGGTCAGCGCAGACTCGGTGGGACGAAGGGCCCATTTCCGCTCTGTATCTCTAACCAAACTAAACCTCCGATCATTTAACTTCCAGAAGGTCAATACTGAATATTAACAAACCACTGCCTCAAGACTACAGCTCATACATCTTAAGGATTTTGTAATTTACTGCTAGGTTTAACTGGAGAGTTGATGGGAAATGTGGAAAAAAGGACTATGGGAATATAGAACTGCATTTGCTGGTTAATGCACAAAGGACACAAAGTGCTGGAGTAACTCAGCAGGTCAGGCAGCATCTCTGGAGAACATTGATAGATGACATTTTAGGTTGAGACCCTTCTTCAGACTGATTGTGGGGGGAGCTGAGGGAGGGAGGGGGGGGGGGGAAGAGAAGAAAGCCGGAGAATGAGAGAGGCAGGACAAAGCATGGCAGGTAATAGGTCAATACTGGCAAGGGAGGGGAGGAAGTCGACGGGCAGATGGCTGGAACAAAGGCCAGAGATAAGAAAGGAAGGTATGAGACAGGTTTGAAGTGATGCCTGATGTAAAGACAGAGGGAGGAAAGTGTAACAGTGAGAGAAAGAGGGGTGTGGGAAGGAACTGCAGATGGTGGTTTACACCCAAAGTCAAGTCAAGTCACTTTTATTTCTATAGCACATTTAAAAAACAACTCTCGTTGACCAAAGTGCTTTACATTGGTGGAGGTACTAACGTTATACAACAGTGGTTCATAGATTAAGTACATACATAAATACATACATATAGCCCTCCCTCAGAGGACGTCAAGAAAGGCTTGAGAGTAAAGATGAGGTTTAACTCTTGACTTAAGAGTCGATGGAGGGGGCAGTTCTGATGGGAAGGGGGATGCTGTTCCACAGTCTAGGAGCTGCAACCGCAAAGGCGCGGTCGCCCCCGAGCTTATGCCTAGACCGCGGGATGTTCAGTAACTCCAAGTCGGCCGATCTGAGGGACCTGGAGGTGGTGTGGTGGGTAAGCAGACTTTACATGTAGGTGGGGGCAAGCCCGTTAAGGGCTTTGTAAACATAAAGAAGGATCTTGAAATTTATTCGGAACCGCACAGACTCTCCGCAAAGATAGACGCAAAATGCTGGAGTAACTCAGCGGGTCTGGCAGCATCTCTGGAGAGAGTGAATGGGTGACGTTTCAGGTCGAGACCTTTCTTCAGACTCTGAACTCAGATTCAGACCCCAGCATTTTATGTCTATATTCAGAGACTAGCAACATGGAAGGGTAAGGTGTGAAAACGACAGATCAGAGCGTATGTTGATCAGGAAATGTAGGTTCATTGTCAGCTGAGGGGAATGCATTCAATCAGTGATATTTATTCAGGATTTAATCAGAGCGGGTTGGGAGGAGAGAGTGTTTAATTTCACTTAGAGATACAGCGCAGAATCAGGCCATTCGGCCCACCGAGTCCGCACCGACCAGCGATCCCCGCACATTAACACTATCCTACACCCACCAGGGACAATTTTTACATTTTATACCAACCAATTAACCTATAAACCTGCACGTCTTTGGGAGTGTGGGAGGAAACCGAAGATCCGGAGTAAACCCACGCAGGTCACGGGGAGAACGTGCAAACTCCGTACAGACAGCACCCGTAGTCAGGATCGGACCCGGGTCTCTGGCGCCGTAAGGCGGAAACTCTACCGCTGCGCCAACGCGCCGCCCACGGCGGACAGGAGAAATAGGTGGGGCGCAGGGGAGGGAAGTGTGGGGAGAAAAAGGGGGCGGTGGGGTGGGGGGGGGGGGAAGGGGGTTAGGAATGATTGTTTTGCCAGTCAATATGGGGATGATGGGGTGAAAAGGGTCTCCGTCGGTGCCGTAAATAACGGAAATAAGGAAAATACCAGGAAAGGAAATGGAATTAGTCTGAATTTGGTGCATTATTGATGCAACTTTCAAGCAGCTAGCGTTTCGCACATCTCAATCTCTGCAGAGATGATATCACGGGCAAAAATTAATTCTGCAAAAAGTCAAAGAAAAGTATTTCACTCGGATTTAAACCCAACTTACCAAGTTCCCCCAAGGAAAGAGTAAGTATTTAACATTCTCCCCTCGACACGCAACCACTGCACGCTGCTATTAATAATACAGCATTTCCAAAACATCTCAATTGGTGACCGCAAGCCAGCATGCATGCACGAAAGCGTAATTATATGATGAATGCTTGTACAATACTGCGAGCCATAGAGGCACGGTGGCGCAGCAACAGTTGCTGCCTCACAGCGTCAGAGACCCAGGTTCGATCCCGACTACGGGTGCCGTCTGTACGGAGTTTGCAGGTTCTCCCCATGACCTGCGTGGGTTTTCTCTGGGTGTTCCGGTTCTCGCCCACACTCCCAAGACGTGCAGTCTTTGGTAAAGATTGTAAATTCATTGTCCCTAGTGTGTGTAGGTTCGTGCTAGTGTGCAGGGATTGCTGGTCGGCGCGGACTCGGTGGGCGAGGAGCTCGTTTCCGCGCTGTATCTCTAAACTAAACCAAATATGGCCTCGAGAGACATAGGTGGACAAAAAATGCTGGAGAAACTCAGCGGGTGAGGCAGCATCTATGGAGAGAAGGAATAGGCGACGTTTTAGGTCGAGACCCTTCTTCACAGAGGCACAGAGTCTTATAGCATGGAAACGGGCCCTTTGGCCCAAACTTGCCAACATGTCCCATCTAACCTAGTCCCACCTGCCTGCATTTGGCCCATATCCATCTAAACCTGCCCTATCCATGTATCCGTCGAAATGTTTCTTAAACATTGCGATAATCCCTGCCTCAACGACCTCCTCTGGCTACTCGTCCCATACACCCACCACCCTTTGCGTGAAAAAGTTACTCAGCAGATTCCTATTAAATCTTCCCCCCCCCCCCCCCTCACCTTAAACCTATGTCCACGGCTTTTTGACTCCCCTACTCCAGGCTTCTCCGTAGATTGTCACCTTGTCGTGGTGGAGAAGCTTGTGTGGTCCTGAGATCCTGAGAGCGATGCCGTCTGGAGCGATGCTCCTGGTAGGGGCACCCATGGCGGTAAGGTCGAGGGGGAGGTCTCTGACAAAGAGCGATCCAACCAAGACCTCAACGGTGGAACAGGCGGAGGACGACGGCTGACCTTAGTGGAGCGTCACAAGGAAGGCGGATGAAGGCGGCAGCAGAAAAGGGTCTCCGGTCATCTTGGACTCCATGCCCACTGGATCGTGACCCAGATCTGTCAAGGACCGCGGGGTGGCTGCCTGTGCACCAGTCTCCCCACGTTAAACAAAGTCACGCACAGGCGTCCTCCATGTAGGGAATAGCACCCTGGAGACACCCATGGTCAGCCTCGACGAAGACCTAAGAACTCCGGGCTACTTTTTAATGCGAAAATTCAAAAATATATTCCAGTGCTCCTTTCTCATCTTAAAAAAATTGATTACGTATTGATTGTAGAAGCAGTCAAAAATATTCCATCTGTTAACGCATTACCTCTAT
Source organism: Malacoraja senta (assembly GCA_038087875.1). Lineage (NCBI taxonomy): Eukaryota > Metazoa > Chordata > Chondrichthyes > Rajiformes > Rajidae > Malacoraja > Malacoraja senta. Next base: position 3,801,184 of record CM075982.1, on the reverse strand, counting down.
TAAACTGCTCAGAGCAAGATTCAGACAACACTTAAATGAAAAAGTGAAATATGCAAGTCATATCGATCGCTGCCTATTATATTAAAAGATGCCTCTTGTATTTCACGAGGGAACGCTATCTTGTTATTTATGCCTCTTGTTCCTTTGGGCACATTTGAAGTCACAGATTTATTGCTGAGCACAAAGAGCTGCGGTAACAAAGATCAGGTCAATAACTGGCCCCAGAGCAATCTGATTATCAAGCACCGGGTCACACGCTGGTATTGACCAACATCAGAGTGCATTGTGTGGCTGCTGTTGCAGTTTAACACAAGTGCTCAAATGAAAGGAGCAGAATTAGGCCCTTCGGTACCACAAATCTCTGGAGGAGATGGATGGGCGACAAATTGCTTCGGAATTGTTCAGGACGCGCTATAGGCAGGAAACACGTTCCCGATGTTGGGCGAGTCCAGAACCAGGGGCCACAGTTGAAGAATAAGAGGTAAGCCATTCAGAATGGAGACGAGGAAACACTTTTCCACACAGAGAGTTGTGAGTGTGGAATTCTCTGCCTCAGAGGGCGGTGGAGGCCGGTTCTCTGGATACTTGCAAGAGAGAGCTAGATAGGGCTCTTAAAGATAGCGGAAGTCAGGGGATATGGGGAGAAGGCAGGAACGGGCTACTGATTGGGGATGATCAGCCATGATCACATTGAATGGCGGTGCTGGCTCGAAGGGCCGAATGGCCTACTCCTGCACCCATTGTCTATAATCCCTCTTCAGTCTACATGTAGAGAAAGTCAAGTCCTCTACTTTCAGTTTGAGTCAGGTTTCCGACCCAAATCGTCACCCATCCTTCTTCTCCAGAGATACTGCTTGACCCGCTGATTTACTCAAGTGCTTTGTGTCTATCTTCAGCAAGAACCAGCATTGGCAGTTCCTTCTTACACATTAAGTAAAAGAAAATCAGACGGTACCCTAGCTTATGGAAGGGCCTTTTTAAGAAGCCTGATAACAGAGGGGAAGAAACTGTTCCTGAATCTGCTCACCCCATTATATAAAGAACCTCGAGGCTGTGGAAAGGCTTGCTCGAAGGGCCGAATGGTCTACTCCTGCATCTATTGTCTATTGAGGGTGCAGAAGAGGTTTACCAGAATACTGCCTGGATACAGGGCTATTAGCTACAAGGTCATGTGCTAGGAGCAGAATTAGGCCATTCGGCCCATCAAGTCTACTCCGCCATTCAATCATGGCTGATCTATCTCTCCCTCTCAACCCCATTCTCCTGCCTTCTCCCCATAACCCCTGACACCCGTACTAATCAAGAATCTATCTATCTCTGCCTTAAAAATATCCACTGACTTGGCCTCCACAGCCTTCTGCGGCAAAGAATGCCACAGATTCACCACCCTCTGACTAAAGATATTCCTCTTTCTCCGTCATATCCTCCATGCTTTAATTCTGAGCTGTGCCCTCTGGTCCGAGACTCTCCCACCAGTGGAAACATCCTCTTCACATCCACTCTATCGGTAAGTTTCATTGAGGTCCCCCCTTCTCATCCTTCTAAACTCCAGCGAGTACAGGTCCAGTGCCGTCAAATGCTCATCAGATGCCATCCCACTCATTCCCACTGCATGGCACAGCAAAGCACACAAACAGGCCCTTCAGCCCGCAATGTCCATTCCGAACACGATGTCAAAAATCAACTCTCGTGTGGAAAGGAACTGCAGATGCTGGTTTATACTGAAGATAGACACAAAGTGCAAGAGTAACTCAGCGTGAGAGACTACCCATTGACTTGGCCTCCACGAGCTTCTGTGGCAATGAATTCCACAGATTCACCACCCTCTGACTAAAGAAATTCCTCCTCATCCCCTTCCTAAAGGAACATACTTTAATTCTCTTTGTTGAGTAACTCTCTGGAGAAAAATAATGGGTGACAGTTTGGGGTGAAACCCTACTCATCTCTAGGGATGCTGCATGAACCACTGAGTTACTCCAGCATGTTGTGTCTATCTCATATTGAATCTACCTGGACATAGTCC
>CM075982.1:3701367-3798961 GCA_038087875.1 Malacoraja senta | reverse complement strand
CCAGAGACCCGGGTTTGACCCCGACCTTGGGTGCTGTCCGAGTGTGGAGTTTGCACGTTCTCCTTGTGACATCGTGGGTGCTCCGGTTCCCCCCCCCACCCCTCCCCCCCACATCCCAAAGACGTGCGCAAGGTTTGTAGGTTAAAGGGCCTGTCCCACTTGGTGTTTTTTTGGGCGACTGCCGGCGTCATTGACAGACGTATCAGAGTCGCCGAAGGATTTTGAACATTTCAAAATCCAGCAGCGACAAAAAAAGATGTTGCGACACTTGAGGAGACATCGCGCGCCAATACGTCGTCACGCCGCGGCTTTTCCGGTGACCTGATACGTCTATCAATGATGACGCCGAAAAAAATCGCCAAGTGGGACAGGTCATAAGTGATAGGAGTAGAATTAGACCATTCGGCCCATCAAGTCTACACTATTCAATCATGACTGATCTATCTCTCCCTCCTAACCACACTCTCCTGCGCAGGAGGATGAGGGGGGGATCTTATAGAGGTGCACAAAGTCATGAGAGGAATAGATCGGGTAGATGCACAGAGTCTCATGCCCAGAGTCGGGGAATCGAGGACCAGAGGACATAGGTTTATGGTGAAGTGGAAAAGATTAAATAGGAACCTGAGGGGTAACTTTTTCACACAAAGGGTGGTGGGTGCATGGAACAAGCTGGCAGAGGAGATAGTTGAGGCTGGGACTAACCCATCGTTTAAGAAACAATTAGACAGGTACATGGATAGGACAGGTTTGGAAGGATATGGACCAAGCGCAGGCAGGTGGGACTAGTGTAGCTGGGACATGTTGGCCGGTGTGGGCAAGTTGGGCCGAAGGGCCTGTTTCCACACTGTATCACTCTATGACTGTGATAGATGAGCAGAGGAGTGTCCTGGACAATGTTATGCCCCAAATAACACAGGAAAACGACATTGCCACAACATTATCACATAGTGGGAACATGTTGTGATATACATGAACAAAGGAGGAGGACTGACTGAACCTTGTTGCCTTCCACCACAGTGAAGAATGCTGTGGTGGATGTTTGTGTTCAATTTTATTGTGTATTGTGTGGTTTTGTTTTTTTAAGTGTATCGCTGCTGGCAAATTCATTTCACTGCTCCTTCGGGTACAGGTGACAAATAAAATTGACTTCTTTGACTTTGGACTTTGTGCCAGAACAGCCAGCCACATTGACTATTGACTACAATGGGGTGGGAAACCTCTGTGGACAGCTTTGAAAATGGGTGTGGGGGAGGAGGGAGGGGGGGGGGGTGGATTCATAAACGGGTCTTTGAGAAATGCAAGACTCTTATAGAAACGTACAAAATGGGGAGATGCAGCGAGACCTGGGTGTCATGGTACACCAGTCATTGAAAGTAGGCATGCAGGTGCAGCAGGCAGTGAAGAAAGCGAATGGTATGTTAGCTTTCATAGCAAAAGGATTTGAGTATAGGAGCAGGGAGGTTCTACTGCAGTTGTACAGGGTCTTGGTGAGACCACACCTGGAGTATTGCGTACAGTTTTGGTCTCCAAATCTGAGGAAGGACATTATAGCCATAGAGGGAGTGCAGAGAAGGTTCACCAGACTGAGTCCTGGGATGTCAGGACTTTCATATGAAGAAAGACTGGATAGACTTGGCTTATACTCGCTAGAATTTAGCAGATTGAGAGGGGATCTTATAGAAACGTACAAAATTCTTATGGGGTTGGACAGGCTAGATGCAGGAAGATTGTTCCCGATGTTGGGGAAGTCCAGGACAAGGGGTCACAGCTTAAGGATAAGGGGGAAATCCTTTAGGACCGAGATGAGGAAAAACTTTTTCACACAGAGTGGTGAATCTCTGGAACTCTCTGCCACAGAGGGTAGTTGAGGCCAGTTCATTGGCTATATTTAAGAGGGAGTTAGATGTGGCCCTTGTGGCTAAAGGGGATCAGGGGATATGGAGATAAGGCAGGTACGGGATACTGAGTTGGATGATCAGCCATGATCATATTGAATGGCGGTGCAGGCTCGAAGGGCCGAATGGCCTACTCCTGCACTTATTTTCTATGTATCTATGCAAGCCTGAATTTCTTTCAATGAAAGATTTCAAGGCTATAAACTGCTTCTTGAATGCGGATAACTGTCATACAATTCATTCAATTGAACCAAATAAAAACCAAAAAAGAAAAAAAAGTAAATGGCGGCAATCTGAAATAGAAAGAGTAAAATTCTAAGTTAAAAACGTTAAGCGGGTCAGGCAGCATCTGCGGAGAGAGAGAGAGAGATACAAACTGGTGATCTTGCATCAGCATTCTGACAGACAATTAACAACCTCAGGGTGGCACAGAGTCGCTGCCTTACAGCGCCAGAGACCCGGGTTCGATCCTGACTACGGGAGCTGTCTGTGCGGAGTTTGTGCGTTCTCCCCGTGACCTGCGCTGGGTATCTCCGAAATCTTCGGTTTCCCCCCCACACTCCAACGACGTGCAGGTTTGTAGGTTAATTGGCTTGGTATAAATGTAAAAATTGTCCTCCGTGTGTGTAGGATAGTGTTAATGTCTTGGGATCGCTGGTCGGCGCGTACTCGGTGGGCCGAAGGACCTGTTTTCGCCCTGTATCTCTAAACTAAACATGCCTTGCTCATCTTTAGGCATCTTTGAATTCCTAAATTCAAAGAGAGGGATTGATCTTTCTCATCCTTGGACATCTTTGAACTCTGCACAAGGCACATCTGTGATAGCGCGACAGCAATAACGATTTTGCCGATGGGGGATGGATATCCGTGCTACAAAGGCCCCCATCGCTGAATACGGCCCTGTTTGGTATTAAACCTTCACATCATTTATCCTGATAATACCATTAAGAGCACGAGACTGCTTCAGTTCCACTGCTCTGTTTGTTCTGTAACATTACCTACAACCAGGTTAAAATAACTTTAAACACACAATCGACATAGGACAGCGCGGTGGCGCAGCGGTAGAGTTGCTGCCTTACAGCGCCAGAGACATGGGTTCCATCCTGACTAGGGGTGCTGTCCATACGGAGTTTGTACCTGCGTGGGTTTTCTCCGAGATCTTCGGTTTCCTCCCACACACCAAAGAAGTAGGTTAATTGGCTTGGTGTATGTGTAAATTGGCCCCATTGTATGTAGGGAAGTGTTTGTGTGCGGGGATCGCTTGTTGGTGCGGACTCGGTGGGCCGAAGGGCCTGTTTCCGTGCTGTATCTCTAACCTAAACTAAACACAGAGTCAAGATGCCATCAATGAAGCTGCCACTTTGATTTTCATCGAAACTCTAGAAGCAAATCAGTTCTGACAAACTCCAATTTTTGCGTGCAGAACATCGCTTCGCTTATAAGCCTACAAAAGGGGCGGCGCAGTGGCACAGCGGGGAGTGTTGCTGCCTTACAGCACCAGAGACCCGGGCTCCATCATGTCTGTACGGAGTTAGCACTTTCTCCCCGTGACCGTGTGGGTTTTCTCCAGGTGCTCCGGTTTCCTGCCACACTCCAAGGAGGTGCGGGATTGTAGGTTAATTGGCTTCGGTAAAGATTGTAAATCGTCCCTAGCGTGTAGGATTGTGTTAGTGTACGGGGATCGCTGGTTGGTATGGACCCAGTGGGCCGAAGGGCCTATTTCCACCTATCTCTAAAACTAAACCATTGCTGGACCTTGGGTAATAATTTCAGGACTTTTATTGAACATAATATAATGCAGTATATTCAACTAAATTAACGTTGCTGCCCTCTGCTTTTCCTCCTTGATATATATATATATATATATATATATTTTTCCCTTACGGGGCACTTGTTCCTATGGTTTCTCTTCCAATACAATATTATCATTAAATTTTGCATATCAAAGAATGCATTTCATAGACTTCAGTGACTAGAAAGTATCGTGCAATATTACACATATCCCTCAGTTTCTTCCCCGCTGTGATCAGGCAACTGAATTATTCTACTAGCAACTAGAGAGCAGTCCTGAGCAACTATCTGCCTCAATAGACAACAGACAATAGGTGCAGGAGTAGGCCATTTGGCCCTTCGAGCCGGCACCGCCATTCAATGTGATCATGGCTGATCATCCCCAATCAGTAACCCGTTCCTGCCTTCTCCCCATATCCCCTGACTCCGCTATTTTTTAAGAGCCCTATCTAGCTCTCTCTTGAAAGCATCCAGAGAACCTGCCTCCACCGCCCTCTGAGGCAGAGAATTCCACAGACTCACAACTCTTTGTGAGAAAATGTGGTTCCTCGTCTCCGTTGTAAATGGCTTACTCCTTATTCTTAAACTGTGGCCCCTGGTTCTGGACTCCCCCAACATCGGGAACATTTCCTGCCTCATTGGAGACCCTCCGAAGATTTTTAATTGGACTTTATCTTGCACTGGACACTATTCCCCTGTGTGTAGGAAGGAATTGCAGATGCTGGTTTATACCGAAGATAAGACACAAAATGATGGAGTAACTCAGCGGGACAGGCAGCATCTCTGGAGAGAAGGAATAGGTGACGTTTTCGGGTTGAGACCCTTCTTCAGACTTATTGACTTCATTGAAAACCACGAGAAATTGCAGCGAATCGTGGACGCAGCCCAGACCATCGCACAAACCAACTGCATTTCCATTGACTCCATCTACACCTCACGCTGCCTCGGCAACGACAGCAGCATAATCAAGGATGAGTCGCACCCCGGCCACTCCCTCTTCTCCCATCGGGCAAAAGGTGAAAACGCACACCTCCAGATTCAGGGACAGTTTCTTCCCAGCTGTTATCAGGCAACTGAACCATCCCTACCACAACCAGAGAACAGTCCTGAACTACAATCTACCTCACTGGTGACCCTCGGACTATCTTTGATCGGACGTTACCTTGCACTAAAGGTTATTCCCTTATCATGTATCTGTACACTGTAAATGGCTCGATTGTAATCATGTATTGTCTTCCCGCTGACTGGTTAGCACGCAACAAAAGCTTTTCACTGTACCTCGGTACACGTGACAATAAACTAAACTGAAACTGAACATTGATTGTAAGTGAACAACATAGATATTTGCATTTCTGAGTGAACGGATTGTCATTGTCTTGTTACATGAGAAGGGACCCAAAAATAATCCCATCACCTATAGAATACAGAACAGCGAACAGGTCATTCAGTCCACAATGTCTGTGCCAAACATGATGCCAAGTCAGACTAATCTTATCTGCCTGCACATCATCCATATCCCTCCCATCTCCATGTGCCTATCCAAGAGCCACTTCAATGCCACTATCAAACCTGCCTCCACCACCACCCCTACCACCAACCATAGAGTGATACTGCGTGGAAACAGGCCCTTCGGCCCAACTTGCCCATACCGGCCAACATGTCCCAGCTACACTAGTCCCACCTGCCCGCATTTGCTCCATATCCCTCCAAACCCGTCCTACCAATGCACCTGTCTAACTGTTTCTTAATGGGGTGGGAGATTGCAACCTTCACCTGGTCCGCCCTGTTTCGACCAATGCAATCAACCCGGCGTGCACAAACAAAAGATCAAATAGAACAAGTTGACCTACAACTTTAGGCTGTACATGCCACACGGAAGAAGATAGACACAAAAAGCTGGAGTAACTCAGCGGGACAGGCAGCATCTCTGGAGAGAAGGAATGGGCGACATTTCGGATCGAGTCTGAAGAAGGGTCTTGACCCGAAACGTCACCCATTTCTTCTCCCCAGAGATGCTGCCTGTCCCGCAGAGTTACTCCAGCTTTTTTAGACAATAGACAATAGGTGCAGGAGTATGCCATTTGGCCCCTCGAGCCAGCACCACCATTCAATGTGATCATGGCTGATCATCCCCAATCAGTACCCCGTTCCTGCCTTCTCCCCATATCCCCTGATTCTGCTATCTTTAAGAGCCCGATCTAGCTCTCTCTTGAATTGACAAGAGTTTATATTTGTGTCTATCTAATGGTTTCTTAAATGTTGGGTTAGTCCCAGCCTCAACTACCTCGTTTGGCAGCTTGTTCCATACACCCACCATCCTTTGTGTGAAAAAGTTACCCCTGAGATTCCTATTAAATCTTTTCCCTTTTACCTTAAACCTATGATGCCACGGTGCATATTTTTAAAAAAACTTGCCCTGACCATCGCCTCTAAATGTTTTCCCCTCTCACCCTAATGCTGTGCCCTCTAGATTTTAGCATTTCCACTTGGGATAAAAGATTCAGACAGCCCTTTATAATTGTCTATACCATATACCTCTGTCGGGTCTATAAACCTTCAAGCCATTAACTAGAGATATCACACAAATTATTTTGAACGGAAAGATTATAATGCAGAGTTAATTTTTCTAAACGGAACACAAAGTTTTATGTGCCATCTTCATCATGATTCACAACAAATGTAAAACTGCCACTGGCTTCGTGAAAGGGCGACTTGCTACTCAGACCCCAAGGTGGCGCAGCGGTAGAGTCGCTGCCTCACAGCGCTAGAGACCCAGGTTCGATCCCGACTACGGGCGCTGTCTGCACGGAGTTTGCACGTTCTCCCCGTGACCTGCGTGGGCTTCCTCTGAGATCGTCGCTCCAAAGACGTACGGGTTTGTAGGTTAATTGGCTTGGCGCAAGAATAAATTGTCCCTGGTGCGAGTAGGATAGTGTTAATGTGCGGGGACGGCTGGTCGGTGCGGACTCGGTGGGCCGAAGGGCCTGTTTCCGTGCTGTATCCCCAACTTAAACTACATATGACGATTAGGAGCATCACGGACCAGTAACGCACTCGGGGGGCATAGCTTTAAGGTGAGAGGTGCAAAGATTAAAGGAGATGTGCAGAGCAAGCTGTTTTTAATTACACAAAGGATGGTGGGTGCCTAGAACGCACGGCCAGGGGTGGTGGTGGAGGCACTGGGATAGTGACTATTACGCAACTTGTATTTAAGGCATTACTGGGAATACAGAGGGATATAGATTTATGCACACAGATAAGAATTGGTCAGAGATACAATGTTGAAAAAGGCCCTTCTGCCCGCTGAGGCCGTGCCGACCAGCGATCACCCCGTACACTAGCACTATCCTACACACAATAAGGACAATTTACTTTTTTTTTAAACCAAAGCCAATTAACCTGTACGTCTTTGGAGTGTGGGAGGAAACCAGAGCACCCGGAGAAAACCCATGCAGTCACAGGGAGAACGTACAAACTCCGTACAGACAGCACCCGTAGTCAGGATCAAACCTGGGTCTCTGGTGCTGTGAGGCAGCAACTCTACCGCTGAGCCACCTTGCCACCCCTAGGCATCATGTTCAGTACAATTATCGTGGGCTGAAGGGCCTGTTCCTGTGGTGTACTGTTCTGCTAGAGTTGAGATTTAAATTTTAATCAGTCTAGGAAATTTTAGTTTTATGTTAAAGTGGACGGGTGGGAAAGTGAAATAAAAATCTCATCTCTAGTCTCCAAAGATAATAACCCTTGATGTAACAGCTTGCTGGGAATAATTTAACTTCATTAGCCCTAAAGCAACTGTCAGTTTTAACTCTGCAAATGCCCAAAATAAGATGTTCAGATCCCATCATGTGGGGATCATGGAGATGGCTGTGGGGAGCCATTGTTGGCTGTTTGCTAGGTGAGAACGAGAAGCTGGTGTGACTTGGGAGAGGGAGAGGGAGAGGGAGAGGGAGAGGGAATGCAGGAATTACTTGAAGTTAGGGAAACGTTTGGCACTTGTCATAAGGTAAACTTACAGTAAAGTCTCTCCCACTCTCTCTCCCACACTCCCACTCTCTCTCCCACACTCCCACTCACTCTCCGCCACACAGTTTGTGTTATACGCTGACAACGATGCCTCTGAGAAGGAACTGCAGATGCTGATTTACACCGAAGGTAGACACAAAACGCTGGGGCAACTCAGCGGGCCCGGGCAGTATTATCCAGAGATGCTGCCCGGATCGCTGAGTTACTCCAGTGTTCTGTGTCTAATCCGCCTCTGAAAAATGTTGCCCCATTCAAGTCTGGAAACGCAGAAGAAATGGGCACGGGGTTTAATGTCCAACTGACCCAAAACAAACTGGAGAGTTTTGGCATTGGAAGTGTGAGAGTTTGTTCTGAGATGTGGCGTTATTCCCTGCCCTTGGTGGTTCAATGGGAGAGGTGTTTTTATCCACACACACACACAACTAAAAACAGCAGGCTCTGAACTGACCTGTATAATATCCTTCACAGTTTAAAACTCAATAAGCCAACTGAAGGTGTTTACAGTGGCCTGCCGATGATTTAATAATAAATTATTCTTAATTTAAGCTGGGGAAGGATGCTTAAATGCACCGTAACCCAGTGTTGAAGGCAGACAAAAATGCTGGAGAAACACAGAGGGTGAGGCAGCATCTATGGAGCGAAGGGTCTCAACCCGAACCATCACGTAAACGCTCAGCATAGGAGCACCGCAAGGCTGCGTACTCTCCCCTCTACTCTACACCAACGACTGCACCTCCACAGACACCTCTGTCAAGCTTCTCAAGTTTGCGGAAGGCACAACCCTGATTGGACGGATCCAGGATGGGGAGGAATCTGCCTACAGACAGGAAGTAACACAGCTGGTGTCCTGGTGCTGTCGCAACAACCTAGAGCTCAATGCTCTTAAGACAGTGGAATTGATTGTGGACTTTAGGAGAGCTCCCCCTCCCCTCACCCCACTCACCATTAACAACACCACAGTCACATCTGTGGAGTCTTTTAAGTTCCTTCTTCTTCTTCTTGCGTGTGGCGTGCACAGCCTAAAGTTGCAGGACAATTTGTTCTATTTGATCTTATTTGATTGTGCACACCAGGTTGATTGCATTCGTTGAAACAGGACAGACCACGTGAAGGTTGCAATCTCCCACCCCTTTAAGTTCCTGGGAACCATCATCTCCAAGGATCTTAAGTGGGGGGGCCACCATCGACTCCACAGTCAAACAGGCCCAACAGAGGATGTACTCCCTGCAGCAGCTGAGGAAGCACAATCTGCCACAGGCAATGATGGTCCAATTCTACACGGCCATCGTAGAGTCTGTCCTCACCTTCTCCATCATGGTCTGGTTCGGCTCAGCCACCAAGCACGACACCTGGAGGCTGCAGCGAATCGTCCGATCAGCAGAGAAGGTTATTGGCTGCAACCTTCCCTCCATTGATGAACTGTACACTGCAAGGGCCAGGAAGCGAGCGGGCAAGATCATCTCTGACCCCTCTCACCCTGGCCACAAACTCTTTGAATCACTTCCCTCTGGAAGGCGACTCCGGACTGTCAAAGCTGCCACAGCCAGACATAAAAACAGTTTTTATCCACAAGTAGTCGCTCTACTCAACAGCCAAAAATCTGTAGCCTCCTTTTGCTCTGGTATTTCATTTAATTCACATGTTTAATCAATAATGTTTTATTATTAATGTTTAATGTTTTATGTATCATTCTTAACTGTCACTGTATGTCATGTTGTCACTTGAGGGCGGAGCACCAAGGCAAATTCCTTGTATGTGACTACTTGGCCATTAAACGTATTCATTCGTTCAATCCTTCTCTCCATAGATGCTGCCTCACCCGCCGAGTTTCTCCAGCATTTCTGTCTCCCTTCCATTTTTCCAGCATCTGCAGTTGCTTCTTAAACACTAAACCCAGTGTTGGGTCTATGTGTGGAAAGCAACTGCAGATGCTGGAGATAGACACACGCACAAAACAATGCTGGAGTAATAACTCAGCGGGGACAGGCAGCATCTCCGGAGGGAAGGAATGGGTCGAGACCCTTCCTTCTTCAGACCGCGAGTCAGGGGAGAGGGAGACACAGAGGAAGTTACCAGCGCGGTTGTTCTGAAGAGTGCAGGAAGGAAGGAAGGAAGTGCAGATGATCAGAGGCCGGTTTCACGTCGCATTTAAACCGGGAGCTGGTTTTTTTTTTCTTGTATCCATTAGCAATGCGACACTCGCTCGAAAATAATGCGGCATTTAAAGGGAAAAAAAAGGGGGTTATGTGGGTTGGATTAGACGCCCCTCCTAAATCGCCCAAATGTACACTTGGGAGAATATAATGGGGTCTCTACTCGCTGTTTATCACACAGTGTTAAACCATTAGCACGCCAGACAAACGCACACACACACACACACACACACACACACACACACACACACACAGTGACAAGAGACTGCGTGGCTTAAGACAGATGCGAATGAATCTGCCCCTCGCTTTTTTAAACTGCAATTGAAATACTCTCACGCTAAAATTCCCATTCCACTGTCTAGACACACACACACACACACACCTCTCGCCCCGCCCGGACGTGTCGGAAGGAACTGCAGGTGCTGGTTTACAACGAAGATAGATACACACACACAAAAATGCTGGAGGAACTCAGCGGGCCAGGCAGCATCTCTGGAGAGAAGGGTCTCGACCAGAAATGCCCCCCATTCCTTCCCCCCTCCATCAGTCTGAAGAAGGGGTTTCGGCCCGAAACGTTTGCCTATTTCCTTCGCTCCATAGATGCTGATTCCTGGGATGTCAGGACTGTCTTATGAAGAAAGACTGGATAGACTTGGTTTATACTCTCTAGAATTTAGGAGATTGAGAGGGGATCTTATAGAAACTTACAAAATTCTTAAGGGGTTGGACAGGCTAGATGCAGGAAGATTGCACCCGATGTTGGGGAAGTCCAGGACAAGGGGTCACAGCTTAAGGATAAGGGGGAAATCCTTTAAAACCGAGATGAGAAGAACTTTTTTCACACAGAGAGTGGTGAATGTCTGGAACTCTCTGCCACAGAGGGTAGTTGAGGCCAGTTCATAGGCTATATTTAAGAGGGAGTTAGATGTGGCCCTTGTGGCTAAAGGGGATCAGAGGGTATGGAGAGAAGGCAGGTACGGGATACTGAGTTGGATGATCAGCCATGATCATATTGAATGGCGGTGCAGGCTCGAAGGGCAGAATGGCCTACTCCTGCACCTAATTTCTATGTTTCTATGCTGCGCCCGCTGAGTTTCTCCAGCATTTTTGTCCACCTTCCTTCGCTCCAGGGATGCTGCCTGTCCCGCTGAGTTCCTCCAGCATTTGTTGCGTGTGCTCTGTCTATCTTACATGGATGAAAGCTATGCATTATTACTCTTGTTTTTAAATACACGCTGATGCAAAAGTGGGAAGGAGCTGGCGTGAAGAAGATGCCAGTTAAAACAGGCGCAAAAAAAGTGGTTTGAACAGATGTAGGAGCGTTTTGTTGTCATGCCGGGAAGATTAGATTCTTAGGTACACAAAAATGCTGGAGAAACTCAGCGGGTGCAGCAGCATCTATGGAGCGAAGGAAATAGGCAACGTTTCGGGCCGAAACCCTTCTTCAGACATATAAAATTCTTAAGGGATTGGACGGGCTAGATACAGGAAAAATTTGAAGAAGGGTTTCGGCCCGAAACGTTACCTATTTCCTTCGCTCCATAGATGCTGCTGCACCCGCTGAGTTTCTCCAGCATTTTTGTCTACCTTCGATTTTCCAGCATCTGCAGTTCCTTCTTTAACAAGATTAGATTCTTACTTGCAGCGGCAGAGCAGGTCTGGACACACAGTATTCATAAATAACACTGCAAAAATAATAATAAATAAAAGCAGCACATGTTCGGCACCGACATTGTGGGCCGAAGGGCCTGTTCTTGTGTTAAAGAACTAACTGCAAGATGCTGGAAAATCGGAGGTAGACAAAAAGTGCTGGAGAAACTCAGCGGGTTGCAGCAGCATCTATGGAGCGAAGGAGATAGGCAACGTGTTCGGGCCGAAGCCCTTCTTCAGCCTGTTCTTGTGCTGTACTATTCTATTCGGGGTTGTAACTCGCCGAAGGGCAAACGCCTCTAAACCTGTGTGCAGGAAGGAACTGCAGGTGCTGGTTTAAACCTGAAGATAGAGACACAAACATGCTGGAGTATCTCAGCGGGTCCGGCGGCAGGGGGGGTCGTCGAGTGATACAGCGTGGAAACAGGCCCTTCGGCCCAACTTGCATAACACTGGCCAACAATGTCCCAGCTACACTAGACCCCCACCTGCCCGCGTTTGTGGCCCCATATCCCTCCAAACCTGTCCTATCCAGGTGTTTAAGAAGGAAACAGATATATATATATTAATTTTTTTAACTGCAGATGTTGGAAAATCGAAGGTAGACAAAAGTGCTGGAGAAACTCAGCGGGTGCAGCAGCATCTATGGAGCGAAGGAAATAGGTAACGTTTCGGGCCGAAACCCGGAAGGGTTTCGGCCCGAAATGTTGCCTATTTCCAGAAGGGTTTCAATATGATGATGGCTGATCATCCCCAATCAGTACCCTGTTCCTGCTTTCTCCCCATATCCCTTGATTCCTTTAGCCCTAAGAGCAAAATCTAACTCTCTCTTGAATACATCCAGAGAATTCCACAGATTCACAACTCTCTGGGTGAAATTTTTTTTTCCTCATCTCAGTCCTAAATGGCCTATCCCTTCTTCTTAAACTGTGACCCCCTGGTTCTGGACTCCCCCAACATTGGGAACATTTTTCCTGCATCTAGCCCGTCCAATCCCTTAAGAATTTTATATGTCTCAATAAGAATTCCCTCTCATCCGTCTAAATTCCAGTGAATATGAGCCCACGGAAGGGTTTCGGGCCCGAAACGTTGCCTATTTCCAGAAGGGTTCCGGGCCCGAAACGTTGCCTATTTCCAGAAGGGTTTCGGCCCGAAACGTTGCCTATTTCCAGAAGGGTTCCGGGCCCGAAACGTTGCCTATTTCCAGAAGGGTTTCGGCCCGAAACGTTGCCTATTTCCAGAAGGGTTTCGAGCCGAAACGTTGGCCTATTTCCAGAAGGGTTTCGAGCCGAAACGTTGCCTATTTCCAGAAGGGTTCCGGGCCCGAAACGTTGCCTATTTCCAGAAGGGTTTCGGCCCGAAACGTTGCCTATTTCCAGAAGGGTTCCGGGCCCGAAACGTTGCCTATTTCCAGAAGGGTTTCGGCCCGAAACGTTGCCTATTTCCAGAAGGGTTTCGAGCCCGAAACGTTGCCCTATTTCCAGAAGGGTTTCGAGCCGAAACGTTGCCCTATTTCCAGAAGGGTTTCGGCCCGAAACGTTGCCTATTTCCAGAAGGGTTTTGGCCCGAAACGTTGCCTATTTCCAGAAGGGTTTCGGCCCGAAACGTTGCCTATTTCCAGAAGGGTTTTGGCCCGAAACGTTGCCTATTTCCAGAAGGGTTTCGAGCCGAAACGTTGCCTATTTCCAGAAGGGTTTCGGCCCGAAACGTTGCCTATTTCCTTCGCTCCATAGATGCTGCTGCACCCGCTGAGTTTCTCCAGCACTTTTGTCTGTCCTATCCATGTACCTGTCTAACTGCTTCTTAAACGTTGGGATTGTCCCCAGCCTCAACGACCTCCTCTGGCAGCTCGTTCCATGCACACACACCCACCACCCTTTGTCTGCGTGGGAAAAGTTACCCCTCAGATTCCTGTTAAATCTTTTCCCCCTTCAGCTTCAACCCATGTCCTCTGGTCCTCGATTCACCCACTCTGGGCAAGGGACTCTTTGGAGAGAAGGACTGGGTGACGTTTCGGGTCGAGGAGTCCCTTCTTCAGACTGAGAGCCAAGGGAGAGGGAAACGAGAGATATAGACGGTGATGTAGAGAGAGGGAGAGAGAGGGAGAGAGAACAAATGAATGGAAGATATGGGGGGAAAAAAGTGACGGTGATAAAGGAGACATGTCATTCATTGTTAGCTGTGGGCTCGGTGAGAACGAGTTACAGACAATGAGATTCTTAGACGTCTCCGCAATCTCTTGCCCTCCCCTGGTGGGGGGGGGGGGGGGGGTTATTCATTACTGAAGGTAAACACAAAATGCTGGAGTAACTCAGCGGGACGGGCAGCATCTCTGGTGAGCAGAAGGGTCTCCACCTGAAACGTCCCCCCCCCCCCACCCCAGAGATGCTGCCTGTCCCGCTGAGTTACTCCAGCATTGAACGACAGCGAGATGGGAAGTCTGCGTCCTCTTGTGTGGGAAGTATGAACTGCCCCTGTCCGTGGCACTTCTCTCCCGGCTAAACCTTGCGTCGAACATCTCTATCCCCCCTCCCACCCCCACCTCTCCCCTTCTCTCCTCTCTCCCCCCGCTCTCTTCTCACTCTCCCCCTTCTCTCTCTCTCTCTCCCCCCTTCTCTCTCTCTCTCTCTCTCCTTCTCTCTCTCTCTCCTTCTCTCTCTCTCTCTCTCTCTCTCCCTCTCGCTCTCCCCTTCTCTCTCTCTCTCTCTCCCCTTCTCTCTCTCTCTCTCTCTCCCCTTCTCTCTCTCTCTCTCTCCCCTTCTCTCTCTCTCTCTCTCTCCCCTTCTCTCTCCTCTCTCTCTCCCCTTCTCTCTCTCTCTCTCTCTCTCTCTCTCCCCTTCTCTCTCTCTCTCTCTCTCTCCCCTTCTCTCTCTCCCCCCTTCTCTCTCTCTCCCCCCTATCTCTCTCTCTCTCCTTCTATCTCTCTCTCCTTCTATCTCTCTCTCCTTCTATCTCTCTCCCCTTCCATCTCTCTCCCCTTCTATCTCTCTCCCCTTCTCTCTCTCTCTCTCTCTCTCCTTCTCTCTCTCTCTCCCCCCTTCTCTCTCTCTCTCTCTCTCTCTCTCTCCCCTTCTATCTCTCTCCCCTTCTCTCTCTCTCCCCTTCTATCTCTCTCCCCTTCTCTCTATCTCTCCTCTCTCTCTCTCGCCCCATCCTCTCCCGGGTCCCGACCTGAAACGTCGCCTGTCTACTCTCCACAGATGCTGCCTGACCCGCTGAGTTCCTCCAGCACTTTGCTTTCTGTCTCTGTCTCTCTTCCCCCCTCTCCCTCTCCATCTCTCGCTGCCTTCCGCTATTTTCAGAACACACACTGCCGTCTGCTTTCTCCAAATAGTAAGCAGACGCGTTTCTTATAATATAATATATAGAATATATTCAAACAAACCCCAGATCGCTTCTGCTGCCTCACGCTGCATGAGGTAGATAGATAGATAGATAGATAGATAGATAGATAGATAGATAGATAGATAGATGGATAGATAGATGGATATGCCTTTATGGAACACAGTCCAGCCTGGTACTGCCCGGCAGCATTGTATTTTGCAACTAAAAAGGCAAGAACTCACCTTGTGCACCGTCCGCTCTCTCGCTCTCCCCTTGAAGCCAAATCACAAGCAGCAAGGCATCGCTTCCAGTCCAGCCAGCTCGCAGCTGCAGTGTGTGTGTGTGTGTGTGTGTGTGTGTGTAGGTCGCTAGCTGGAATCAAAGACGCAGCCTCAACTCACTTTGCTCCGCTCCCCGCGGCAGATTCACTTGTACTCCACTCTCCCCTCCACTCTCCCCTCCACTCTAAGTTAATTCCTCCTGTGGAACACAACAGCATACATGCGCAGTCCCGCTCCGACCACTCACTCCAGTGTCTTCTGGGTCCCAACAACCCTCCCCTCGCTCCAAGAGAGACACAAACATTTAGACACTTAAAGATTAGAACCATGGAAACATAGACAATAGGTGTCAGCACCGCCATTCAATATGATCATGGCTGATCATCCCCAATCAGTACCCTGTTCCTGCCTTCTCCCCATATCCATTGATTCCTTTAGCCCTAAGAGCAAAATCTAACTCTCTCTTGAATACATCCAGTGCCTTCTGTGGCAGAGAATTCCACAGATTCACAACTCTCTGGGTGCAAAAGATTTTCCTCATCTCAGTCCTAATTGGCCTATCCCTTCTTCTTAAACTGTGACCTCTGGTTCTGGACTCCCCCAACATGGGGAACATTTTTTCCTGCATCTAACCTGTCCAATCCCTTAAGAATTTTATATGTCTCTATAAGAATCCCCTCTCATCCTTCTAAATTCCAGTGAATATGAGCCCAGTCGACCCATTGTTTCATCATATGTCAGACCCGCCATCCCGGGAATTAACCTGGTGAACCTACGCTGCACTTCCTCAATAGCAAGAATGTCCTTCCTCAAATTAGGAGACCCAAATTGCACACAATACTCCTTGTGTGGTCTCACCAGGGCCCCGTACAACTGCAGTAGGACCTCCTTGCTTCTAAACTCAACTCCTCTCGCTATGAAGGCCAACATGCCATTGGCTTTCTTCACTGCCTGCTGTACCTGCATGCTTACTTTCAGTGACTGATGTACAAGCACACCCAGGTCTCGTTGCACCTCCCCTTTTCCTAACCTGACACCATTCGGATATTAATCTGCCTTCCTGTTCTTGCCACCAAAGTGGATAACCTCACATTTATCCACATTAAACTGCATCTGCCATGCATCTGCCCACTCACCCAACCTATCCAAGTCACCCTGCCACCTCATAGCATCCTGATCACAGCTAACACTGCCCCCCAGCTTCGTGTCATCCGCAAACTTGGAGATGTCACATTTAATTCCCTCGTCTAAATCGTTTATATATATTGTTAATAACTGGGGTCCCAGCACCGAGCCTTGCAGCACCCCACTAGTCACTGCCTGCCATTCTGAAAAGGACCCATTAATTCCTACTCTGTGCTTCCTGTCTGCTAACCAATTCTCTATCCATGACAATACCCTACCCCAATACCATGTGCTCTAATTTTACACACTAATCTCTTGTGTGGGACCTTGTCAAATGCTTTTTGAAATCCCAGATACACCACATCCACTGGCTCTCCCTTATCTATTCCATTTGTTACATCCTCAAAAAATTCCAGAAGAACAGTCAAGCATGATTTCCCCTTCATAAATCCATGCTGACTTTGACCGATCCTGTCACTGCTTTCCAAATGCGCTGCTATAACATCTTTAATAATCGACTCCAGCATCTTCCCCACTACTGATGTAAGGCTAACTGGTCTATAATTTCCCATTTTCTCTCTCCCTCCTTTCTTAAAAAGCGAAGTCACATTGGCTACCCTCCAGTCCACAGGAACTGATCCAGAGTTGAGAGAACATTGGAAAATGATCACCAATACATGCACGATTTCTCGGGCCACCTTGAATTTGGTAGTCTGGGGATTCAGACCACCAGGCCCTGGGGATTTATCTGCCTTCAGTCCCAACAGTTTACCTAACACCATTTCCTGACTCATGTGGATTCCTTTCAGTTCCTCCCTCCCACTAGATCCTCGTTCCCCTGGTATTTCTGGGAGATTGTTTGTGTCTTCCTTAGTGAAGACAGAACCAAAGTACTCGTACTGAACTGATGTGGAGAGGATGTTTCCACCAGTGGGAGAGTCTAGGACTAGAGGTCCTAGCCTCAGAATTAAAGGATGTTCCTTTAGGAAGGAGACGAGGAGGAATTTCTTTAGTCAGAGGGTGGTGAATCTGTGGAATTCTTTGCCACAGAAGACTATGGAGGTCAAGTCAATGGATATTTTTAAGGCAGAGATAGATAGATTCTTGATTAGTACGGGTGTCAGGGGTTATGGGGAGAAGGCAGGAGAGTGGGGTTAGGAGGGAGAGATAGATCAGCCATGATTGAATGGCGGAGTAGACTTGAAGGACCGCATGGCCTAATTCTGCTCCTATCACTTTTGACCTTATGAAAATGCTGGAGTAACTCAGCGGGAAAGGCAGCATATCTGGAGAGGGGGAATGGGTGACATTTCAGTTCGAGACATCATCATCAGCTCCTCTCACTCTATCCTGGGCCTGAACTACAGGGAGAGGCAGGGACTACCCCAACCATGTGTGTTACCAGGACGTAATTGTATCTCTCCTAATTCTTAAGAATTGACTATTGGGGTTGGGCGGTCACGTTGCAGTTCTATAAGACGTTGGCGAGGCCGCTTTTAGAGTTTTGTAGAGGAAGAAAGTGCAGATGCTGGTTTACATTGAAGATAGACACAAAATGCCGGAGCAACTCAGCGGGACAGTCAAGTCAAGCCAAGTCAAGTGAGTTTCTTGTCATGTGTCCCTGGTAGGACAATGAAATTCTTGCTTTGCTTGAGCACAACAGAACATAGTAGGCATTTACTACAAGGCATTCTATAAATATATACACAATGGTCAATATACTGATAAAGTGCAAATAACAGTATTGGCTAATAAAGTTCAGTGTTATGTCCGAGCCAGGTTTAATAGCCTGATGGCTGTGGGGAACTAGCTGTTCCTGAACCTGGTCGTTGCAGTCTTCAGGCTCCTGTATCTTCTACCTGAAGGTAGTAGGGAGATGAGTGTGTGGCCAGGATGGTGTGGGTCCTTGATGATGCTGCCAGCCTTTTTGAGGCAGCGACTGTGGTAGATCCCCTCGATGGAAGGGAGGTCAGAGCCGATGATGGACTGGGCAGTGTTTACTACTTTTTGTAGTCTTTTCCTCTCCAGGGCACTCAAGTTGCCGAACCAAGCTACGATGCAACCGGTCAGCATGCTCTCTACTGTGCACCTGTAGAAGTTAGCAGCAGTTAAGAGCGGCAGGGTGGCGCAGCGTTAGAGCTGCTACCTTGCATCGCCAGAGACCCAGGTTCGATCCTGAATACGGATGCTCTCTGCACAGAGAATGTACGAGGTTTGTATGTTCTTCCTATGACACTCAGAACCTCAACAAATCAAACGGTTTACTTTTGTAAAAAAAAACATGTCCTCTTAGAGTGAAGATGCTTTCAGTTAATGGGTTTTTCCCGCTGCTGCTGCTGCACCAATTGCCTTGTTGCTGTTGACCCAGTTTGGTTGGAGAGGTAATGTCTATTTTGCAATTTGTTAGATTGCGGGGCTGATAGGCACTTCAGCTTTATCCGGTGCCTGTGTGAAATGACTGGAAATCAAGTCATAAAATGAAGTTTGTATAAACTCGTTAAGTAAACGAGTTTATACAACGTAAGGTGAAAATAAAACACTTTGATAACTAATTAATCAGTAAAAATACATCAAGGTTGCATCTCCGCTAACCCCGTGAATTCATGTTCATAAGTTCATAAGGGGAAGAATTAGGCCATTCGGCCCATCAAGTCTACTGCACCAATCAATCATGGCTGAACTATCTTTTCCACTCAACCACATTCTCCTGCTTTCGTCCTGGACTCTCCCCACTCGTGGAAACATCCTCTCCATATCCACTCTGTCTGGGCCTTTCAATAGTCATCCTGTAACCAGTGTGATGAATATTTCTATGAGCAAGAGAAAATTGCCTTTCGAAAAAGTCCTCAATTCTTATTCCCTTGGAAAGCATAGTTTTGAATTGGACAGCTATCCAGTTCACTGACTGCGCTGGTATCTGTGCATATTATCTCGGCCCCAAATCAGCCATGAAATGGCAACTTGAACTTCATGAATTTATTGTCTAAGAGCAAAAAAACAAAACTAAATAGTATCACCGACCACTCAGCCATAACTTGGGAAGGAACGCACTGCTTAGTTTGGCTTAGTTTAGAGATACAGCGTGGCAAACAGGCCCTTTGGCCCACCGAGTCCGCGCCGACCAGCGATCCCCGCACACTAACACTATCCCACACACACTGGGGACAATTTACAATTTTACCAAGCCAATTAAGCAACAAACCTGTACGTCTTTGGAGTGTGGGAGGAAGCCGGAGCACCCGGAGAAAACCCACGCTGGTCACGGGGAGAACGTACAAACTCCGGACAGCGGTACAGCGGTAGAGTTGCAGCCTTAAGGCAGTGGACTTGGTGGGCTGAAGGGCCTGTTTCTGTGCTGTATCTCTCAAACTAAACTGAACTAAACTCAAATCCCAACACCTCCGCTCGGTTCGCAATAACCAACCTGATCTCCCGGTGGCCCAGCACTTCAACTCCCCCTCCCATTCCGAATCCGACCTTTCTGTCCTGGGCCTCCTCCATGGCCAGAGTGAGGCCCAACCGTAAATTGGAGGAGCAACACCTCATATTTCGCTTGGGCAGTTTACACCCCAGCGGTATGAACATTGACTTCTCCAATTTCAGGTAGTCCCTGCTTTCCCCTCCCCTTCCCAGCTCTCCCTCAGCCCACTGTCTCCGCCTCTTCCTTTCTTCTTCCCGCCCCTTCCCCCCCCACCCTCACATCAGTCTGAAGAAGGGTCTTGACCCGAAACGTTACCTATGCACGTGACAATAAACTAAACTAAACTATACTTTGTTATGAAGTCCGCAGTGCGTTTTGTGGGCTAAATTATAGAATCATTTGCTGGAAAGAGTGACGGTACTTCCATTTTGTTTTGTTATTAAAATAGGAGACATGAAGCTCATTAAAACGTGCATGTTTCATCAGCACACCTAACTTTTATTTAAGTCTACAGTTTGCTGCTCATTATAACGACAATGCCAGGAGTTGTGCAACCGTGCGCTGTTTCCTGCCCTCGTAGAAGTCTTCAATCTTGTTCTTGTTTTAAAAAAAAGGATCATTATTTGCTGAGCTACAAAATGTTCTGGTAATTATATCGCTGAGTTCTGGCAATGCAGGTAAATAGTAATAATTACCACTCCTATGTAAAATTGAATATGAAGAAAGACTTTGCACTCCTTTTGTTTTCGTTTATAATAATAGTTTTAGTTTAGTTTAGAGATACAGCGCGGAAACAGGCCCTTCGGCCCACCGGGTCCGTGCCCACCAGCGATCCTCCCCGCACACTAACACTATCCTACACACACACTACAGGCAATTAAAAAATTTACCAAGCCAATTAACCTGCGGACCTGCACGTCTTTGGAGGGTGGGGGGGAAACCGAAGATCCCGGAGAAAACCCACGCAGGTCACGGGAAGAACGTACAAACTCCGGACAGGCAGCACCTGTAGTCGGGATCGAACCCGGGTCTCTGGTGCTGTAAGGCAGCAACTCTACCGCTGCGCCTCCAGGCTGAACTTAATTGGTTCTTCAGTGATCTATCAAGAATACTGTTAATGGCAGAGTATGCAGAGCAATTATATAATCATTTGTAGGCTAACCCATAATACATCCATGGAGATTGATTTAAGATATACTGCAATTACCATGAAGGATGTTTCATTTGTAGACTTCTGTCCTTCTTCTAATCCTCTTTTAACCTTTCATGTCGATGGAGTTGTTTTTACAGGGTGGCGCTGTGGTAGAGTTTACGCTTTACAGCGCCAGAGACCCGGGTTCAATTCATTTCATTTCATTTCATTTCAGGAGTCAGGAGGTTCGATGCTGACTACGGGTGCTGTCTGTACGGAGTTTGTACCTTCTCCCCGTGACTTGCCTGGGTTTTCTCCGGGTGCTCCGGTTTCCTCCCACACGCCAAAGAAGTGCAGGTTTGTAGGTTAATTGACTTTGGTAAAATTGTAAATTATGTGTAGTGTGTGTAGGATAGCGTGAGTGTGCGGGGATCGCTGGTCGGCGCGGCGGACTCAGTGGGACGAAGGGCGTGTTTCCGTGCTGCATCTCTAAACTAAACTAAACTAAACTACACTATTGATGAATATCTCATGCTTAAAATCTCTCAAATAATCATGAAAGTTAAGCTGCCTCTGCTGCCATCATTCCACATCTCGCCCCAATCCATCATTGGGGAGAAGGCAGGAACGGGGTGCTGATTGGGGATGATCGGCCATGATCACATTGAATGACGGTCGGTGCTGGCTCGAAGGGCCGAATGGCCTACTCCTGCACCTATTGTCTATTGTCTATTAACATCATTGAGACAGAGAGTGATACAGCATGGAAACAGGCCCTGCGGCCCAACTTGCCCACACCGACCAACATGCCCCAACTACACTAGTGCCTTGAAACCTAGCTTATCCATATACTTTTCCAAATGTCTTTTAAACGTTGTGATATTACCTGCCTCAACTACCTCCTCCGGCAGCTTATTCCATATACCCACATTTGTGTAAAAAAAGTTGCCCCTCAGGTTCCTATTAAATCTTCTCCCCTCACCTTAAACCCATGTCCTCTGGTTCTTGATTCCCCTACTCTGGGAAAAGGACTCTATGCCCTATCTATTGATCTCTCATGATCTTATACATCTCTATAAGATCACCCCTCATCCTCCTGCACTTCAAGGAATAGAGTCTCAGCATACTCAACCTCTCCCTGTGGCTCAGGCTCACCAAGTCCTGGCGACATCCTTGTAAATCTTCTCTGTACCGTTTGCCAGCTTGACAACATCTTGCCAAAACTGAACACAAGCTGAAAACTGAAAGCAGACACAGATCAGACTCCTGGCTAGAGACTCCATCTACACCACGCTGCATCAAGAGAGAACCCAATGTAATCAAGCATCTTTTCCACCCCGGTCATTCCTTCTCCTCCTCCTCCTCTCTCCCATCGGGCAGAAGGTACAGAAGCATGAAAGAGCGCACCACCAGACTCAGGAACAGCTTCTTACCCTGAGTTATAAGTTCATATGTGGTAGGAGCAGAATTGGGCCATTCGGCCCATCAAGTCTACTCCTCCATTCAATCATGGCTGATCTATCTCTCCCTCACAACCCCATTCTCCTGCCTTCTCCCCGTAACCCCTGACACCCGCACTGATCAAGAATCTATGTCTCTGCCTTAAAAATATCATTTGGCTTGGCCTCCACAGCCCTCTGTGGCAATGAAATATTGTGTTCAGTAGCTCCTGTGTGGGACCTTTGATGAAAAGCTCCTGAAAATCCAAGTATGTGTTGCGTCCCGCAGATACAAAAATACTCCAGCATTTTGTGTCTATCTTCGATTTAAACCTGCATCTGCAGTTCCTTCCCACATTGTACTGTTCTATATTCTCTCTTCCAAATCGAGCTTCTCATAAGACCAGCTTCCAATAGTATATATGGAGTGTTAAGATTTTTCTGCTGAGTTCTCTCACCTATTATAATCATTTTGAAGTAAAAAACATTGTAGTATTTACCATTTAAGGGATGATATTTTAAATATGAAACATTACAATGATTTTTATGTCAAAATGATTCTTATCCGATTCGATAAATATTCTAGAAACTGAAATGAATAACAAAAGCCAGCGCAAACCTAATTTTCAATGAGAATACAGTGATAAATTCTTAGAGCACAACAATATCACAATGTATATTAAATTATCTGCTTTGCTTAAAAATGTGTTGTAAGGCATATTAAAAATGTGAACACTGCAATGTAAGCTTGAGGGCCATATAACTTGTCTAAAGGTAGTCGGGTGACAATTTGCAGAGAAATTTCATACATTAGTATTTTCATCCAGTCCCCATGGATGTGGTTGTACAGTTAAAGGATCTTTAGTTCGGTTTAGAGATACAGCGTGGAAACAGGCCCTTTAGCCCACCGAGTCCATGCTGACCAGTACACTAACACTATCCTACACACACTAGGGACAATTTACAATTTTTAACAAAGCCAATTAACCTACAAACCTGTACTTCTTTGGAGTGTGGGAGGAAACCGGAGTGCCAGAGAGCTATCCTGATCACGGGTGCTGTCTGTACGGAGTTTGCACGTTCTCCTCGCGACCGCGTGGATTTTCCCCGGGTGTTCCGGCTTCCTCCCGCACTCCTAAGACGTGCAGGTTTGTAAGTTAATTGGCTTCGATAAAGATTACATATTGCCCCTAGTGTGTGTCGGTGTTAGGCGCTTCCCCCCCCTGGTAAAGGCTATGTACTTACCTTTCTCTGTTTCTTTCCCGAGTGCAGGCCTTGTGGCTGTGAGTCTGGAATCAAGGGGTTAAAAGGCTCCTGTACCCGATTGGCCAAGCTGCGTCAGGTGACGGGTGACTCATCTGAAGCTTAAATACCAGAGTCTCCCAGGATTCTCTCTCTTCTTCGTCGACCCTGACTTGTGAGCTGACTGCTGGAGTGAGCTGCGGAAGGCCTGGCCACCTGGCATAGAACTTTGTGTACTTTCACCATTACTTATTAACAAATATTGAATTAGGACGGATAAGGGCTGACCTTAGTGTTTTCGTGTATTTTGTTTCAGGGTTATATCTCTTTAGGCAGGTTTTAGAGTCTCCGGTTCGACGGTCCATCACGTGGCTGGCTGGAGCACTGTTAAATTGTTTGTTAGTCCATCCATATCCCTGACTGGGTTGTTTGAATCAGGTTTGGGTTTTGTGTTCCATTGAATAATTAAAACTATTTTTGAACTTGAACCTGGTTTTTGCGCACTTTCTTCACTTTTCTTACTTCTTTCTTTTTCTTTCTTAAAGAAAAAAAAAAGAATAAAAAAAAAAAAAGAACCTGGTTTTTGAATTATGTTACGCGGCTCTGAAGTACCTGCATTCGGGAGTCGTGACAGTCGGATAGCGCTAGTGTGCGGAGATCGCTGGTCGGCGCGGACTCGATGGGCCGAAGGGTCTGTTTCCATCCTGTGTCTCTACACTAAACTAAACTAAATCAGAAGATGGAATGGATAGCATGGGGGTGATTAAGCATGACATCATTTAGTAGCATCTCTTTGATGTGCAAATATTAGGAGCTACCAGACAGTTTGAAATAATTGCTAATATATGCATGAGATATTTGAGTCCAAATCTCTTTTCTTTAAGAAATGGTATGTTTTAAATAATGAAAGAGAACAAAAGTAGAGCTTACACTAATTACCCTTGGGTCATCAGTTTGACATAATTACTTCAAAGTTGTATTGTGATATTAGAATATATTACAGAACTCAAAGCAAGTTCATTTGTCCCCTGTTTTGACTTTAGTTCAGTTTAGTTTAGTTTAGAGATACAGCATGGAAACAGAACCTTTGGCCCACCGAGTTTGTGCCAACCAGCAACCACCCCATACACACTAGGACTATCCAACGCACTAGGGACAATTTACAGAAGCCAAATAACCCACAAACATGCACGTCTTTGGACAGCAGGTGGGACTAGTGTAGATGGGGTATGTTGGTCGGTGTAGGCAAGTTGGGACGAAGGGCTTGTTTCCACGCTGTATGACTCCAAGACTCCATAACTTGAAACGTTGCCTATCTATGACCTCCATGCGAAGATAGACACAAAAAGGATGGGGTGACGTTAGCCTGACATCGGTGGCGGGGAAGATGCTGCAGTCAATTATAAAAGGTGAAATAGCGGCACATTTGGATAGCAGTAACAGGATTGGTCGATTCCAGCATGGATTTACAAAGGGGAAATCATGCTTAACTAATCTTCTGGAATTTTTTGAGGATGTAACTAGGAAAATGGACAAAGGAGAGCCAGTGGATGTAGTGTACCTGGACTTTCAGAAAGCCTTTGATTAGGTCTCACACAGGGGATTAGTGGGCAAAATTAGAGCACACGGTATTGGGGGTAGGGTACTGACATGGATAGAAAATTGGTTGGCAGACAGGAAACAAAGAGTAGGGATTAATGGGTCCCTTTAAGAATGGCAGGCAGTGACTAGTGGGGTACCGCAAGGCTCGGTGCTGGGATTGCAGCTATTTACAATATACATTAATGATTTAGATTAAGGAATTAAAAGTAACATTAGCAAATTTGCAGATGACACAAAGCTGGGTGGCGGTGTGAATTGTGCAGAGGATGCTATGAGGATGCAGGGTGACTTGGACAGGTTGGGTGAGTGAGCAGATGCATGGCAGATGCAGTATAATGTGGATAAATGTGAGGTTATCCACTTTGGTGGCAAGAACAGGAAGGCAGGTTATTATCTGAATGGTGTCAGGTGAGAAAAAGGGGAAGTACAACAAGACCTGGGTATCCTTGTACATCAGTCACTGAAAGTAAGCATGCAGGTGCAGCAGGCAGTGAAGTAAGCTAATGACATGTTTGGCCTTCATAACAAGAGGAGTTGAGTATAGGAGCAAGGAGGTCCTTCTGCAGTTGTACAGGGCCCTGGTGAGACCACACCTGGAGTATTGTGTGCAGTTTTGATCTAATTTGAGGAAGGACATTCTTGCTATTGAGGGAGTGGAGCATAGGTTCACGAGGTTAATTCCCGGGATTGCGGGACTGTCATATGATGAAAGAATGGAGTGACTGGGATTGCACTTGAATTTAGAAGGATAAGAGGGGATCTTATAGAAATATATAAAATTATTAAGGAATTGGACATGCTAGATGCAGGAAACATGTTCCCGATGTTGGGGGAGTCCAGAACCAGGGGCCACAGTTTAAGAATAAGGGGTCGGCCATTTAGAACTGAGACGAGGAAAACCTTTTCACCCAGAGAGTTGCGAATCTGTGGAATTCTCTGCCTCAGAAAGCAGTGGAGGCCGATTCACTGGATGCATTCAAAAGAGAGTTAGATAGAGCTCTTAGGCCTAGCGGAACCAAGGGATATGTAGAGAAGGCAGGAACGGGGTACTGATACAATACAATACAATACGGTTTTATTCGCCATATTGCACATAAAGTGCAAGTGAAATGAATTTGCCAGCAGCGGTACAATGAGAAAGAACACACAATACACAATAAACATTTAACACAAAGAGCCACCACAGCATTCATCACTGTGGTGGAAGGCACAAAATTTGGCCAGTCCTCCTCCATTTCCCCCGTGGTCGGGACCTCAACCCTCCGCAGCCGTCGCTGCGGGCGTCCAGATGAATGAAAGTCCAGGTAAGTCCTGAAAAACGGTGCCTTCCCCACCGGAGACCGCGGCTTCAGGCTGGTGTAGGCCGCAGGCCGGCGGTCGGTGATTTAAAGACCCCGCCGCGCCGCAGCCAGAGGCACCGCAGGCCGCAGGGCCGGCGGTCGAAGCTCCCCTCCAGGGGTGATGGTAAGTCGCCGTCGCGCCCGCGGTAGAAGTAGGCCGCGGGCCGGCAGCGGTGGCTTCTTCTTCTCCCGGGTCCCCCACGCGGGATCCCGGGCTGCGGACGCCGCGCCAGGTGGAGCACTGCAGACTGCGACTTCAGGCTGCCGCGGGCCAGCGAAACGGAGCGCACCCCTCCGACGAGACCCAGCGAGGGCTCGCCCGCTCCACGCCGAGAGTCCGCGCTGCGCCCGCCGCTGAAGCCCCGGGCGCGTCTCCGGGAAAGGCCGATGTTAGGCCACGGGGGGGGGAGGCGACCTGGAAAAAGTGGCCTCTCCGTGGAGGAGGCGACCGAAGCGGTTTCCCCCTTACCCCCCCACACCACCCCCCACACCACCCCCCTACACCACCCCCCCACACCACCCCCCCACACAAAACACACAAAGAAACATTAAGAATAATGTTTTTCTAAATGATCAGGCATGATCACATGAAATGGCGGTGCTGGCGCGAAGGGCCGAATGGCCTACTCCTGCACCTATTGTCTATGTATCTGTATGATAACTACTGCAAACATTTTTCTATTCATACAAAATAACTTTATTAAAGATGACTTTTCAACAAAGGACATCACTTCGCCGGAGTTTAAGAATACTGTCGCCTTGTTTTCATAATTCAAAACATGTTTGGCAAATGTTTTGAAAAGACCTTATAACAATGTAACTTTGCTCTGATTTGCAAAGGTCCCTTTCTGCACATTCTCCAACTGAAACAGACAGAGTGTCAGAAGTTGAAGATTACCATTGAAAATGCATTTCACTATAAATTTCACCAGTTGTTTTACAAAATCCTTCTGTGTGAGATTTTCTGGAATTGCTTGACATTTATTCTAAATGAAAGGTTAAAGATTGTTTTGCCCAGAAAAATGTCCCGTTGTTCGTGTGAGGAGAGTCATTCTCATACTCTGTATCCCAAGGGCAGATCTACGATGATGCACCTCACAATTCCGACTGAACCTACTCGGCAAGGCCAGCAGCACTACGCATTTCATCTGCTCCACGGCGAGATCTCCTCAAGGTACGCCGACTTTGAAGAAGTAACATCCCCTCCCACTCCCCTGACTCTTATGTGTGAAGAAGGGTCTCGACCCGAAACGTCACCCGTTCCTTCTCTCCACAGACGCTGCCTGTCCCGCTGAGTTACTCCAGCATAATCAAGGACCAGTCGCACCCCGGCCACTCCCTCTTCTCCCCTCTCCCATCGGGCAAATAGGTATAGAAGTGTGAAAACACACACCTCCAGATTCAGGGACAGGGACCCCAAAACTTCACCCATTCCTTCTATCCAGAAATGTTGCCTGTCTCTTTGGGTTACTCCAGCATTATGTGTCTATCTACGATTTCTTCCCAGCTGTTATTAGGCAAGTGACAATATTAGACAAAAACTTTTCCCTGTACCTCGGTACACGTGACAATAAACTAAACTAAACTACGTTTTAAAAGAAGAAATAATGGAAAATTGCTTGCTTAAGATCATTATCATCTTTAGAAAAATATACTGTACAAAATATACAGTTAATACAACGCTCAAAAATGAGGATGTTGCCAGGACTAGAGTGTTTGAGTTAAGGGGAGAGGTTGAGCAGGCTGGGACTATTCCTTGGAGCGCAGGAGGATGAGGGGTGATCTTAGAGAGATATAAAATCATGAGAGGAATAGATCGGGTAGATGCACAGAGTCTCTTGCCCAGAGTAGGTGAATCGAGGGCCAGAGGACATAGGTTTAAGGTGAAGGGAAAAAGATTTATTAGGAATCTGAGGGGTAACGTTTTCACACAAAAGGTGGTTGGTGTATGGAACAAGCTGGCAGAGGAGGTAGTTCAAGTTCAAGTTCAAGTTCAAGTGAGTTTATTGTCATGTGTCATAGGACAATGAAATTCTTGCTTTGCTTCAGCACAACAGAACATAATAGGCATTGACTACAAAACAGATCAGTGTGTCCATATACCATTATATAAATATATACACACATGAATAAATAAACTGATAAAGTGCAAATAACAGATAATGGGCTATTAATGTTCATAGTTTTGTCCGAGCCAGGTTTAATAGCCTGATGGCTGTGGGGAAGTAGCTATTCCTGAACCTGGTCGTTGCAGTCTTCAGGCTCCTGTACCTTCTACCTGAACATAGCAGGGAGATGAGTGTGTGGCCAGGATGGTGTGGGTCCTTGATGATACTGCCAGCCTTTTTGAGGCAGCGACTGCGATAGATCCCCTCGATGGAAGGGAGGTCAGAGCCGATGATGGACTGGGCAGTGTTTACTACTTTTTGTAGTCTTTTCCTCTCCAGGGCGCTCAAGTTGCCGAACCAAGCCACGATGCAACCGGTCAGCATGCTCTCTACTGTGCACCTGTAGAAGTTAGAGAGAGTCCTCCTTGACAAACCGACTCTCCGTAATCTTCTCAGGAAGTTGAGGCGCTGATGTGCTTTCTTAATAATGGCATCAGTGTTCTTGGACCAGGAAAGATCTTCAGAGATGTGCACGCCCAGGAATCTGAAGCTCTTGACCCTTTCAACCATCGACCTGTTGATATAAACGGGACTGTGGGTCCCCATCCTACTCCTTCCAAAGTCCACAATCAATTCCTTGGTTTTGCTGGTGTTGAGGGCCAGGTTATTGTGCTGGCACCATATGGACAGTTGCTCGATCTCTCTTCTATACTCTGTCTCATCCCCATCAGTGATACGTCCCACAACAGTGGTGTCGTCAGCGAACTTGATGATGGAGTTCGCACTATGACCGGCTATGCAGTCATGAGTATAGAGTGAGTACAGCAGGGGGCTGAGCACGCAGCCTTGAGGTGCTCCCGTGCTGATTGTTATCGAGTCTGACACATTTCCACCAATACGAACAGACTGTGGTCTGTGAGTGAGGAAGTCGAGGATCCAATTGCAGAGGGATGCGCAGAGACCCAGTTCTGCGAGTTTGGTAACCAGCTTGGAGGGGATGATTGTATTAAATGCCGAGCTGTAATCGATGAATAACAGCGTGACATATGAGTTTTTGTTGAGGCTGGGACTATCCCAATGTTTAAGAAACAGTTAGACAGGTACATGGATAGGACAGGTTTGGAGGGATATGGACCAAGCACAGGCAGGTGGGACTTGTGTAGCTGGGACATGTTGGCCGGTGTGGGCAAGTTGGGCCAAAGGGCCTGCTTCCACACTGTATCACTCTATGACTTTAAATAACTGAAAATGTCTAAATGGCCATTTGATTGGAAATCTAAGACTGAGTTCTGTTTGCCCATTATGCAGCCTTTTTCTCATTACAAGTGCAATGGTTCTGCAGATCTTTAGACAGATGAAGATGTGTGGAGAAATATTATTTCAGGCTTCTACTTCGGTAGAATATGCGTTTTTATTATTTAGCTGTGATGTTTGAGATAAGGGAAATAATATGAAAAGTGTTTTTCCTTTCTCAATATTTAGATAGTGTTTTAAGAGTTGGCCAAATGATCTATTGAAGGGAAGTGTAGAATACTCAAACAGTTTTATTTGCCACCATGTTTAAAGCATGAAGGAGTGAATTGTCTGTGTATTTTCTCACAGATATGATTGCAATAGGTCATGTTTTTAGGCATCTATATTTTAACAAACTATAGCTGGGAGCAAATTGGTGAGCAAATGTAATAAGGGAATTTGTGTAGGAAGGAACTACAGATGCTGGTTTACACCGAAGATAGACACAAAATGCTGGAGTATCTCAGTGGGTCAGATAGCATCTCTGGAGAGAAGGAATGGGTGATGTTTCCGGTCGAGACTCTTCTTCAGCCTGAGAGTCAGGAGAGAGGGAGACACAGAGATAAGGAAGGGTAAGGTGTGAAAATGAGACATCAAAGGGGATGAGGGTCAAGGAAAATGTAGAGTAGATCATTGTAAGCTAGGAGAAGGTGACAACGAGGCAAACAGAGATAAAATGTAATCAGGAGACAGTCAGACTGGTCGGAGAACTAGGAAGGGGGAGGGATGGAGAGAGAGGAAAGGCAAGAGTTGCTTGAAGTTAGAGAAGTCAACGTTCATACCGCTGGGGTGTAAGCTGCCCAAGCGAAATATGAGGTGCTGTTCCTCCAATTTGCGCTGGGCCTCACTCTGACAGTGGAGGAGGCCCAGGACAGAAAGTGTGGGAATGGGAGGGGGAGTTAAAGTGTTTGGCAACCGGCTAAATAAAGGAATTACATCTCGCATGGAACGAGCAGCCAGATGAGGTAGTTGAGGCAGGGACTGTAGTGATGTTTAAGAAGCAATTAAGCAGGTACATGGATAGGACAGGTTTAGAGGGATATGGGCCAAACACAGGTAGGTGGGAACTAGTGTAGATGGGACATGTTGGTCGGTGTGGGCAAGTTGGGCGGGCGGGTCTGTTTCCGCACGGTATCACTCTGTGACTCTATCTTGCTGTTATTGAGTTTTCCAATCAATCGAAAATGGGTGAAAGGAAATTAAGAAATACAGGCTCATGTTGAAGATGACGAGACAAGGTTTTAATATCCTGCAGTATGATTCATGTTTGACATTCACTTGAGCTGATTTAAGTGATAGGGCTGTTTCGTTACAAACGCACAGTGTGCTGGTGTAGTTCAGCGGGTCAGGCAACGTCTGAAACCCCCACCCCCCCACTCTGAAGAAGGGTTCCGACCCGAAACGTCGCCTATTTCCTTCGCTCCATAGATGCTGCCTCACCCGCTGAGTTTCTCCAGCACTTTTGTCTACCTTCGATTTTCCAGCATCTGCAGTTCCTTCTTAAACAAACTGCTGTGTTACTCCAGCAGTCTGTGTCCATTTGTCCAAGGCAGTCCTTGCATATCCCCTTACTGGAGAGCTGGGCACACAGACAAGGCAATTCCGATGTCCTCCCGTTCATTGTGATGGATGTAAATGAACGGGAAGCTCACCCCAGGATTTCCTGAGAAACACAGATGCCAGCTGGGGCATTCATTTATGCCAATGAATTACACTTGTGAAACCGGCCCTCCCTTGAGTCCCTCTCGCCTGGAATCCTCAGCTGCTCTCCCCGGCAATGTGTTAATGTGTAATGCATTGTGACATCGTGCCAACACTGGGCTTTACAGTATTCCTTACCACACAGGCATTCATGGGTGTCTCTTGTGTAGCAAGGAACTGCAGATGCTGGCTTCAATCGAAAGATAGACACAAAATGCTGGAGTAACTCAGCGGGACAGGCAGCATCTCTGGAGAGAAGGAACGGGTGACGTTTTGTACTTTTCCTTGAACATCGTCTGCTTTGATCTGTCGTTTTCACACCCTACTCTGCCACATCTCCGTTTCCCCGACCCCTGACTCTCAAGAAGGGTCTCGACCCAAAACGTCACCCATTCCTTCTCTCCAGAGATGCTGCCTGTCCCGCTGAATTATGGCCCTGTCCCACTTAGGCGATATTTTAAGCGACTGTGCTGTCACCTCATAGTTGCCAGGGTGTTGCCTGTATGGTCGTGAGTCGTCTCCCAAAGAGTCGTGGTGATTTTTTCTGGCTGCCGCTGGATTTTGAAATGTTCAAAACTTTTGGCAACAGTTAGCTTGACGCCAATGAGCGTAGCATGACTTCTCCTGACGTAGGTGCTGTCGTAGGTTGTCGCCAGGATGACGTAGGTTGTCGCCGGTGCTGACTTCGGTGAATTCCATTGGCGACTACCTACGTCAACCGGCGACTGAATTGTCTTCCCTTGTCGTCGCTTGTCGTGGGTGGACCTAGGTTGTCGTAGGTGTGGTCGTAGGTGGACGTCCTAATGGGTCGCCGGTTGTCGCTAGCTTGCCGTAGCTTGACGTTGACTAGGTGGTAGGTTGTTGTAGACATTGTCGTAGGGGGGGGGGGGTCCAGTCACCTGCTTTTCGGCGACGTGCTACGGCTATGACGGCTAAGCGGGACAAGGCCCATAACTCCTGTATTTTGTGCCTATCTACGCAGGTCTCTTATTCACGATGTGTGGGTGGGCTTGTATATATAATAATATCACTTCACCATTACAGAAACACACTCTTCACAAAATACGATGATATCTTCACAAAACACTTGTTGGGGCGGCATGGTGGCGCAGCGGTAGAGATTGACTGCCTCACTCCGCCAGAGACCACCATTCACCCCGACTACGGATGTTTTGTACGTTCTCCCCGTGACCTGCGTGGGTTTTCTCCGGGATCTCCGTGTTCCTCCCACACTCCAAAGACTTGCAGGTTTGTAGGTTAATTGGTTTGGTACGATTGAAGATAGTCGATCAAAGATATTCCGATGGTCACCAATGAGGGTAGATAGTAGTTCAGGACTGCTCTCTGGTTGTTGTAGGATGGTTCAGTTGCCTGATAACAGCTGGGAAGAAACAGTCCCTGAATCTGGAGGTGTGCGTTTTCACACTTCTGTACCTCTTGCCCGATGGGAGAGGGGAGAAGAGGGAGTGGTCAGGGTGCGACTGGTCCTTGATGATGCTGCTGGCCTTGCCGAGGCAGCGCGAGGTGTAGATGGAGTCAATGCAAGGGAGGTTGGTTCAATGCCAAGTAATTGAAAAGACAGTCACACTTCAGTTTGGTAACAGAGGAATTTCTTCTAAAATACTAATTGGTCATATGGCTTAATTTCAGATGGTATTTTTAAGCATAATATTGCATGTATGAGGGAAATGTTGCCATTATGAATACATTTTCCTCCCACCGTCCAACGTTAAATCCGCAGATGCAGATATCACTGGTTGTGTGATTTTCTCAACGGACCTCAGCATGTTAGGTGCTTGAAGCAGTTAGTACACCTTTGAATAATAGATGTGTACTGAACACAATGATCCAAGTTACTTTGTTTCTGCGCAACGATTAGTTTAGTTTAGAGATACAGCGAGGAAACAGGCCCTTCGGCCCACCGAGTCCGTACCGACCGGCGATCCCCGCACACTAACACCGCCCTACACGCACACGAGGGACAATTTAACATTTGTACCAAGCCAATTAACCTGCAAACCTGCATGTCCTTGGAGTGCGGGAGGAATCCGAAGATCTCAGAGAAAATCCGCGCAGTCACGGGAGAAGGCGAAAACTCCGTACAGACAAGTACCCGTAGTCGGGATCGAACCCGGGTCTCCTGCCGCAGCTTTCGTCCACAGTCCACAGATAAACGGTGTAACATTTAGTGCAAAGATGTAACACTGAAGTCTGATCAGGGAATGTTCTCCTCATCTTTTAGTGTTTTTTGTGAATAATATCCAGTGTTATAGCAAAATGCTTGCAATAG
Organism: Malacoraja senta; assembly: GCA_038087875.1. Taxonomy (NCBI): domain Eukaryota; kingdom Metazoa; phylum Chordata; class Chondrichthyes; order Rajiformes; family Rajidae; genus Malacoraja; species Malacoraja senta. The sequence continues at coordinate 3,765,148 of CM075982.1, read as the reverse complement.
GTTCACAATAATTATACTAGGTGCTTAGAATAACGTACATAGCCCTCTGGCCCGACATGTCCATGAGTACATGGGCCACCGTCTTTGGAGTGTGGGAGGAATCCGAAGGTCTCGGAGAAAATCCACCGCAGGTCATGTGGAGAAGGTACAAACTCCGTACAGCCAGCATCCGGACGTCAGGATCGAACCTGGGTCTCTGGCGCTGTGAGGCAGTAGCTCTACCGCTGCACCATAGTGCCACATGAGGTGTAATGCTACAGAACTGAGCCACATGACCTTGATTTTTCATTACATTGCAATGGTTCTACAGTGAACTTACTGAACCTTTGACAGGTTGACTACACAGTATAGAACTCAATGTTGAATGCATGAATGGATACGTTATTTGTCACATGTGACAAGTCACAGTGAAGTTCTTTGCTTGCACGGCCAAGGTATGCAAATGGTGGCCACCTAAAGGGCGCTGACATAGGTTTACAAAGTTCCCCCTTTGTTCTCCGTACACAAACCAGCAGAAACATCAGCACACCAGAATATGTTTGCATTGGGATGGGATGATTGGGTTAACGTATGATGAGTGTTTGACAGCACTGGGCCTGTAATCACTGAGTTTAGAATGATGGGGGGGTGGGGGGGTTTCCTCATTGAAACTTACCGAAGAGTGAAAGCCTGGAAAGAGTGGATGTGGAGAGGATGTTTCCACTAGTGGGAGAGTCTAGGGACCAGAGCCAATAGCCTCAGAATTAAAGGACGTACCTTTAGAAAGATGAGGAGGAATTTATTTAGCCAGAGGGTGGGTGAATCATTGCCAAGGAAGGCTGTGGAGGCTGTCATTGGGCATTTTTAAAGTGGAGATTGATGGGTTCTTGGGTTAATACGGGTGTCAAAGGTTACGGTGAGAAGGCAGGAGGATTGGGGAACTCTCCGATGAGTGGAAACATCCTCTCCCAATCCACTCTATCCACAACTTTCACTATTTGTTAAGTTTCAATGAGGTCCCCCCTCATAATTAGCATGGGGGGATTTGGTCTTTATTCTTCTTCTTAGGCCCCCCTTAGGCTGACCATGGGTGTCTCCAGGGTGCTATTCCCTACATGGAGGACGCCTGTGCGTGACTTTGTTTAACGTGGGGAGACTGGTGCACAGACAGCCACCCCACGGCCCTTGACAGATCTGGATCAGGATCCAGTGGCATGGAGTCCAAGACGACCGGAGACCCTTTTCTGCTGCAGCCTTCATCCGCCTTCCCAGCCGTTGTGACACTCACTAAGGTCAGCCATCATCCTCCGCCTGTTCCACCGTTGAGGTCTTGGTTGGATTGCTCTTTGTCAGAGACCTCCCCCTCGACATTACCGCCACGGGTGGCCCTACCAGGAGCATAGCTCCAGACAGCATCGCTCTCAGGATCTCAGGACCACACAAGCTTCTCCACCACGACAAGGGTGACAATCCACGGAGACGTCTATTCATTGAGGCGAAAGAAAAGTATACAAAATAAGTGTCAGGGGTTACGGGGAGAAGGCAGGAGAATGGAGTTAGGAGGGAGAGGTGGATCGGCCTTGATTGAATGGTAGAGTAGGCTTGATGGGCCGAATGGCCTAATTCCACTCCTATCACTTATGATCTTATGAAATGGACCTGAAGTTGAACGAGGGAAAGCAATGGAGCGCGGCGTTTCCTTTGTGAATTTTTACCGAGCTTTGTCGAGTAGTGTGTATTAACTGGGTCAAAATAAATTAATGTAGAATGCATTCATGCGCTTGTCCGACAGTTAAAGTCAATACTCCAAGAGACTATACATCAGAGTGAAAAGAATATTAAATTGTCATCTATGGTACACAGATATTTCAGGCTGAATATATTTCAGTTCAGTTCAGTTTATTGTCACGTGTACCGAGGTACAGTGAACAGCTTTTGTTGGGTGCTAACCAGAACAGCGGAAAGACAATACATGAGTTACAATCGAGCCATTTGCTGCGTATAGATACATGATAAGGGAATAATGTTTAGTGCAAAGGCAAAGGCAGTAAAGTCCGATCAAGGATAGTCCAAGGGTCTCCAATGAGGTAGATAGTACAAAATGCTGGAGTAACTCAGCGGGACAGGCAGCATCTCTGGAGAGAAGGAATGGGTGACGTTTCAGATCGAGACCCTTCTTCAGACTGAGATTCAGGGGAGAGGGGAAACTGGAGATAAGGAAGGGTAGGGTGTGAAAAGGAGACATCAAAAGAGATGTGATCAAGGAAAATGTAGAATAGATCATTGTTCGCCAGGGGCAGGTGACAACGACGCAAACAGAGGTAAGATATAGTTGGGGACAGTCAGACTGGTCGGAGAACTGGGAAGGGGGAGGGATGGAGAGAGAGGGAAGGCAAGGGTTAGTGATGGGATGGCGGGACTGTCATATGAGGAAAGATTGAAAAGACTAGGCTTGTATTCACTGGAGTTTAGAAGGATGAGGGGGTGATCGTATAGAAACATATAAAATTATAAAAGGACTGGACAAGTTAGATGCAGGAAAAATGTTCCCAATGTTGGGCGAGTCCAGAACCAGGGGCCACAGTCTTAGAATAAAGAAAAGGTCATTTAAGACTGAGGTGAGAACAAACTTTTTCACCCAGAGAGTTGTGAATTTGTGGAATTCCCTGCCACAGAGGGCAGTGGAGGCCAAGTCACTGGATGGATTTAAGAGAGAGTTAGATAGAGTTCTTGGGGCTAGTGGAGTCAAGGGATATGGGGAGAAGGCAGGCACGGGTTATTGATAGGGGACGATCAGCCATGATCACAATGAATGGCGGTGCTGGCTCGAAGGGCCGAATGGCCTCCTCCTGCACCTATTTTCTATGTTTCTATGTTTCTATGAAGTTAGAAAAGTCAATATTCATGCGCTGGAGTGTAAGCTGCCCAGCGAAATATGGAACTGCTCTCTAGTTGTGGTAGGATGATTCAGTTGCAATTTGCAATTTAGCTGGATATATTTTGGTACTGTGCCCTTGAAATGTTAAAATAGACAAATTATTCGATGACACCGGGGCAACATGCCAATGAGTTAAAAATGTATTGGAATAAAGAGCAAAGAGTAGTGATTTGGAGGCTTCCTGTGTGGTGAGGTTCCCTGTCATCTTGGTTCAGAAACAACTCTGAAGTGTATCATGCTGCTCCCCCCTGCTAAACAAATCTTCAATGAGATATACTTGCAAATTGGAGATAGACACAAAATGCTGGAGTAACTCAGCGGGACAGGCAGCATCTATGGAGCGAAGGAATAGGTGACGTTTCAGGTCGAGACCCTTCTTCAGACTACAAACCCCTCACATCTGCAAACCGCAGCACCCGGAGCAAGCCCACGTGGTCACGGGGAGATCGTACAAACTCCGTACAGACAGTACTCGTAGTCAGTATCGAACCCGGGTCTCTGGCGCTGTGAGGCAGCAACTCTACCACTGCGCCAACCGTTAGGTTTTAATACATTTTCCTGTCATAATTCATTTCGAGTTAGTGTTAGGGTGGCTGCAGTGGAGCTGATGGTGCCTCACAGCGTCAGAGACCCGGGTTCCATCCTGACTATGGGTGCTGTCTGTACGGAGTTTGCACGTTCTCCCCGTGACCACGTGGGTTTCCTCCGGGTGCTCCAGTTTTCTCCCACGACGTGCAGGTTTGTAGGTTAATGGCGGGGTAGACGTGATGAGCCAAATGGCCAAATTCTGCACCAAGAACTCATGAACTTAAGGGCCTGTCCCACGGGCATGCGACTCCATGCGGCAAGCGCGACCTAACCGCAAGCGGGGGCCGCACGGAGGTCGATTGATCCCCGTACAGGGCCGGTCCCACCAGCACGCGGCTGCATGCGGCAAGCGCTACCAAATCGGAAGCGGGGGCCGCGCGGAGGTCGAGTGACATCAAGACGGTGCGTACGGCGGTGAGGCGGTGCTCATGGCCTTGATGCGGCGCGCACGGCCGTCGATGCGGCTGCGGGGCGGCACGGCCGTCGATGCCGCACTGAATTTTTTAACACTGTCAGTTTTTTCGAAGCCCCGCGCGATGTCGGGACCAGCTCCGCACAACTCCATACGGCTCCGGTGATTGAAGTGGGACCGGCCCCGCGACCTCCGCGCGGCCCCCGCTTGAGGTTAGGTTGCACTTGCCGCATGGAGTCGCATGCCCGTGGGACAGGCCCTTAAGGAACTCAGCGCGCAACAAAAGCCTCGGTACACGTGGCAATGAACTAAATTCAGCTCCTAAGTCTTACGATGCTAAAACTGCACGGCATCGTATTGTTAAGGGAAAACCTAACAGCCTGTCTAATTTGCAAGCGCTGGTCTCAATCTCTGTGGGACCTCACAAGCACTGTGACGTGACCTTTACTGCAGCACCAACGTTACTTAAAGCCGCCAAGGCGACTTGTCAGCTCGCCTGTTATAAATACATAAACTGAGAACAGTTGGGGCGATTTGGCGCGGGTGTTGTTTCAACAGCAGATGATGGTGTGGATTGGGGTGAGAGCCAGCCAGCGTTTCTGAAGTTGGATACAGTGCCTGTAGCAGCAAGGCAGCGTGAATGTGAGGCAGCAGGACTGAACCCGAGGGTGATCATCCCTAGTTGTTGGTTTCTGGGTCCTGCATCAGCACGGTGGCGCAGCGGGTAAAGTCGCTGCCTCACAGCGCCAGAGACCCGGGTTCGATCCCGACTACGGGTGCTGTCTGTACGGAGTTTGTCCGTTCTCCCCGTGACCTGCCTGGGTTTTCTCTGGGATCTCCGGTTTCCTGCCGCACTCCAAAGGCGTGCAGGTTTGTAGGTTAATTGGCCTTGGTATAAATTTAAAATTGTCCCTAGTGTGTGTAGGGTAGTGTTGACATGCGGGAATCGGTGCGGACTTGGCGGGCCGAAGGGCCTGTTTCTGCGCTGTATCTCTAAACTAAACACTTTCTCCTTCTTTCCGTGTCCATCTTGTTACAAATGTTGACATCGCTGTCATCGTCCGTCCTGAAAAGGACGCAGGCTTCCAGCGACAATCAGTGGGAGCCATCACTTGTCGCAGTAGATGATGGTGGTAGCAGAATTAGCTCGGGATACTTCCAGTTTCCAGCTCCGAGACGTGGATGCTTCTGCTATGGGGCCTAAACTAAACTAATTTAAACTAAACTTAGTCTACTCCGCCATTCAATCATGGCTGATCTATCTTTCCCTCTCAACCCCATTCTTCTGCCTTCTCCCCGTAACCCCTGACACCCGTACTAATCAAGAACCTGTCAATCTCCACTTAAAAAAATATCCATTGACTTGGCCACCACAGATTCACCATCCTCTGGCTAAAGAAATTCCTCCTCATCTCCTTTCTAAAGGTACGTCCTTTAATTCTGAGGCTGTGCCCTCTGGTCCTAGACTCTCCCACTGCTGGAAACATCCAATCTATCCAAACGTATGGATTGTAACTCTTAGAAACATAGAAACATAGAAAATAGGTGCAGGAGTAAGCCATTCGGCCCTTCGAGCCAGCACCGCCATTCGATATGATCATGGGTGATCATCCACAATTAGCACTCCGTTCCTGCTTTCTCCCCATATCCCTTGATTCCGTTAGCCCGAAGAGCTAAATCTCTCTCTCTTGAAAACATCCAGTGAATTACCTTCGGTGGCAGAGAATTCCACAGATTCACAACTCTCTGGGTGACAATCAGTCTGAAGAAGGGTCTCGACCCGAAACGTCACCTATTCCTTCGCTCCTTAGATGCTGCCTCACCCCATGAGTTTCTCCAGCATTTTTTGTCTACTCTCTGGGTGAAAACGTTTTTCCTCATCTCAGTCCTAAATGGCCTACCCCTTATTCTTAAACTGTGTGTGCCCAGGTTCTGGACTCCCCCAACACGGGGAACATTTTTCCTGCATCTAGCCTGTCCAATCCTTCAAGAATTGTATATGTTTCCATAAGATTCCCTCTCATCCTTCTAAATTCCAGTGAAATTTGTCTTCTCCCTTTCAAAGCCCTCCTCGTCGCCCTTTTGATTCAAAGCTGTTTCATTCAGATTGATATTTGAGAACATCTTCTTATCTGTTTAATTACTGAGGCCTGGAGATTTTGACTTGATATATTATGCGTACATGGACACACCATTGATAGATAACTTGACACGGTTTCTCCTCAGCTGAAAACAAAATTGAAGTAAAAAGAAAACTAATTGCCTTTCAGTCTTGCTGTCATGTCACATCCTCGCAGGTTATTCTTTATCCTCAGTCTGGAGGCACTATGATTCATTCAGCTCCCTTTATTACACTCTATGAACCTTTGATAAAGGATTGGCCAGGATAATTAATTTTATTAAAAAAACAGTGAGCGAGCCTACCTACTGAATTAATTCATTTCGATGCGAAGGAAAACTATTTATCATCGCGACACAGTGGCAACGCTGGAAAAGCTGCTTTGGGTTTTCTCCGGGCGCTCCGGTTCCACCCCCCAACCCTCCCCCCCCACCCCTCCCCTCCCCACCTCCCAAAAACACGCAGCTTAGAAACATAGAAAAATCTATGGGGGAGCAAAGAGGTCCTTCTGCAGTTGTACAGAGCCCCAGTGAGACCACACCTGCAGTATTACATAGAAACATAGAAATTAGGTGCAGGAGTAGGCCATTCGGCCCTTCGAGCCTGCACCGCCATTCAATATGATCATGGCTGATCATCCAACTCAGTATCCCGTACCTGCCTTCTCTCCATACCCTCTGATCCCTTTAGCCACAAGGGCCACATCTAGCTCCCTCTTAAATATAGCCAATGAACTGGCCTCGACTACCCTCTGTGGCAGAGAGTTCCAGAGATTCACCACTCTCTGTGTGAAAAAAGTTCTTCTCATCTCGGTTTTAAAGGATTTCCCCCTTATCCTTAAGCTGTGACCCCTTGTCCTGGACTTCCCCAACATCGGGAGCAATCTTCCTGCATCTAGCCTGTCCAACCCCTTAAGAATTTTGTAAGTTTCTATAAGATCCCCTCTCAATCTCCTAAATTCTAGAGAGTATAAACCAAGTCTATCCAGTCTTTCTTCATAAGACAGTCCTGACATCCCAGGAATCAGTCTGGTGAACCTTCTCTGCACTCCCTCTATGGCAATAATGTCCTTCCTCAGATTTGGAGACCAAAACTGTACGCAATACTCCAGGTGTGGTCTCACCAAGACCCTGTACAACTGCAGTAGAACCTCCCTGCTCCTATACTCAAATCCTTTTGCTATGAAAGCTAACATACCATTCGCTTTCTTCACTGCCTGCTGCACCTGCATGCCTACTTTCAATGACTGGTGTACCATGACACCCAGGTCTCGCTGCATCTCCCCTTTTCCTAGTCGGCCACCATTTAGAAAATAGTCTGCTTTCCTGTTATTGCCACCAAAATGGATAACCTCACATTTATCCACATTATACTGCATCTGCCAAACATTTGCCCACTCACCCAGCCTATCCAAGTCACCTTGCAGTCTCCTAGCATCCTCCTCACAGCTAACACTGCCCCCCAGCTTAGTGTCATCCGCAAACTTGGAGATATTGCCTTCAATTCCCTCATCCAGGTCATTAATATATATTGTAAATAGCTGGGGTCCCAGCACTGAGCCTTGCGGTACCCCACTAGTCACTGCCTGCCATTGTGAAAAGGACCCGTTTACTCCTACTCTTTGCTTCCTGTTTGCCAGCCAGTTCTCTATCCGCATCAATACTGAACCCCCAATGCCATGTGCTTTAAGTTTGTATACTAATCTCTTATGTGGGACCTTGTCGAAAGCCTTCTGGAAGTCCAGATACACCACATCCACTGGTTCTCCCCTATCCACGCTACTAGTTACATCCTCGAAAAATTCTATAAGATTCGTCAGACATGATTTACCTTTCGTAAATCCATGCTGACTTTGTCCAATGATTTCACCACTTTCCAAATGTGCTGCTATCCCATCTTTAATAACTGACTCTAGCAGTTTCCCCACTACCGATGTTAGACTAGCTGGTCTGTAATTCCCCGTTTTCTCTCTCCCTCCCTTCTTAAAAAGTGGGGTTACGTTTGCTACCCGCCAATCCTCAGGAACTACTCCAGAATCTAAAGAATTTTGAAAGATAATTACTAATGCATCCACTATTTCTGGAGCTACTTCCTTAAGTACTCTGGGATGCAGCCTATCTGGCCCTGGGGATTTATCGGCCTTTAATCCATTCAATTTACCCAAAACCACTTCCCGACTAACCTGGATTTCACTCAATTCCTCCAACTCCTTTGACCCGCGGTCCCCTGCTATTTCCGGCATATTATTTATGTCTTCCTTAGTGAAGACGGAACCAAAGTAGTTATTCAATTGGTCCGCCATATCCTTGTTCCCCATGATCAACTCACCTGTTTCTGACTGCAAGAGACCTACATTTGTTTTAACTAATCTCTTTCTTTTTACATATTTATAAATACTTTTGCAGTCAGTTTTTATGTTCCCTGCCAGTTTTCTTTCATAATCTATTTTTCCTTTCCTAATTAAGCCCTTTGTCCTCCTCTGCTGGTCTCTGAATTTCTCCCAGTCCTCTGGTATGCTGCTTTTTCTGGCTAATTTGTACGCATCATCTTTCGCTTTGATACCATCCCTGATTTCCCTTGTTATCCACGGATGCACTACCTTCCATGATTTATTCTTTTGCCAAACTGGGATGAACAATTTTTGTAGTTCATCCATGCAGTCTTTAAATGTCTTCCATTGCATGTCCACCGTCAACCCTTTTAGAATTAATTGCCAATCAATCATGGCCAATTCATGTCTCATACCCTCAAAGTTACCTTTCTTTAAGTTCAGAACCATTGTTTCTGAATTAACAATGTCACTCTCCATCCTAATGAAGAACTCAACCATATTATGGTCACTCTTGCCCAAGGGGGCTCGTACAACAAGCTCGTGTGCAGTTTTGGTCCCCTAATTTGAGGAAGGACGTTCTTGCTATTGAGGGAGCCCAGCGTGGGTTTACAAGGTTAATTCCCGGGATGGCGGGACTGTCATATGCTGAGAGAATGGAACGGCTGGGCTTGTATACTCTGGAGTTTAGAAGGATGAGAGGGCGTCTTATTGAAACATATAAGATTATTAAGGGTTTGGACATGCTAGAGGCAGGAAACATGTTCCCGACGTTGGGGGAGTCCAGAACCAGGGGCCACAGTTTAAGAATAAGGGGTAAGCCATTTAGAACGGAGACGAGGAAACACTTTTTCACACAGAGAGTTGTGAGTCTGTGGAATTCTCTGCCTCAGAGGGCGGTGGAGGCCGGTTCTCTGGCTACTTTCAAGAGAGAGCTAGATGGGGCTCTTAAAGATAGCGGAGTCAGGGGATATGGGGAGAAGGCAGGAACGGGGTACTGATTGGGGATGATCAGCCATGATCACATTGAATGGCGGTGCTGGCTCGAAGGGCCGAATGGCCTACTCCTGCACCTATTGTCTATTGTCTATTGACGACATTCTATCTTTGTCCTGCCCCCTCCCCTGACATGTCCAAAGAAGGGTCTCAACCCGAAACATCACCCATTCCTTCTTTCCAGAGACGCTGCCTCATCCGCTGAGTTACTCCAGCATTTTGTGTCTACCTTCGATTTAAACCAGCATCTGCAGTTCTTTCTTACACAGCTCTACAAATCTATAGATAATCGTGTTAATGCTAGTGGCCAAGCAAGATATGTTCCAAGGAGAGAATAAGCCAAAATGTTCAGTGGTTCCAGTACAAAGATAAATTATTCATCTTATGGAGAAACAGTGAAAGATACAAGAAGTACCTATTTATTATCTTCAACGACTCTCAGCAGAGCTTTGCCAAAAACATATGTAGGAAGGAACTTCAGATGCTGGTTTAAACCGAAGACAGACACAAAAAGCTGGAGTAACTCAGCGGGACAGGTAGCATCTCTCTGGAGAGAAGGAACGGGTGACATTTCGGGTCGGGACCCTTCTTCAGGCTGGTTAGGGATAAGGGAAACGAGAGATATCAACGGTGATGTAGAGAGATAAAGAACAATGAATGAAAGATAAGCAAGAAAGTAACGATGATAAAGGAAACAGGCCATTGTTAGCTGTTTGTTGGGTGAAAACGAGACCCTGGTGCGCCTTGGGTGGGGGAGGGATGGAGGGAGAGGGAATGCCAGGGTTACCTGAAGTTAGAGGAAACAATATTCATACCGCTGGGGTGTAAGCTGCCCAAGCGAAATATGAGATGCTGTTCCTCCAATTTGCACTGGTCCTCACTCTGACATTGGAGGAGGCCTTGGACAGAAAGGTCAGTGTAGGAGTGGGGAGGAGAATTAAAGTGTCCGGCAAATCTGAGGAAGGACATTATTGCCATAGAGGGAGTGCAGAGAAGGTTCACCAGACTGATTCCTGGGATGTCAGGACTGTCTTATGAAGAAAGACTGGATAGACTTGGTTTATACTCTCTAGAATTTAGATAGATTGAGAGGGGATCTTATAGAAACTTACAAAATTCTTAAGGGGTTGGACAGGCTAGATGCAGGAAGATTGTTCCCGATGTTGGGGAAGTCCAGGACAAGGGGTCACAGCTTAAGGATAAGGGGGAAATCCTTTAAGACCGAGATGAGAAGAACTTTTTTCACACAGAGTGGTGAATGTCTGGAACTCTCTGCCACAGAGGGTAGTCGAGGCCAGTTCATTGGCTATATTTAAGAGGGAGTTAGATGTGGCCCTTGTGGCTAAAGGGATCAGGGGGTATGGAGAGAAGGCAGGTACGGGATACTGAGTTGGATGATCAGCCATGATCATATTGAATGGCGGTGCAGGCTCGAAGGGCCGAATGGCCTACTCCTGCACCTAATTTCTATGTTTCTATGTTTCTAACCGGTTTAACTGATTTATTTATGTATTCCAGAGATTCCAGAGTCATTCATCAGTCTGAGGAAAGGCCTCGACCCGAAACGTCGCCCATCCCTTCTCTCCAGAGATGCTGCCTGTCCCGCTGAGTTACCCCAGCATTCTGTGTCTATCTTCAGTTTAAACCAGCATCTGCAGTTCTTTCCTACTCATTCCAGAGATTGATGGATGTTCACGAGATGACAACTGCGGAGTTTTTTTTAATTGCATCCAGATGATTGAAAAAGCAGAAAGTTATCTGGGAAACAAAATTGACTGAAGTCACTGTTTTTTATCAATGTCCTGTCATTTTAGGCATCAGTTCTGACAATTAGATAAGGGACAAAAGATCGCCTGTTTCCAAGTATTCTATTTGTGGAAGAGATTTAGCTATACGAAGACTACTGTGGAAATGAAACAATGATACCAGGCAACAAATCAATATGAAAAATGACATTTATGGGAGAACAGAGACATGACTAATTTTACTGTATCATGAGTCAATGGTGACGGATAGATTGTGTGTGTGAGGAATGGTTTAGCCTTTAACGGGTAGAGTGGATGCGGAGAGGATGTTTCCACTTGTGGGAGAGTCTAAGACCAGAGGTCACAGCCTCAGAATTAAAGGACGTTCCTTTAGGAAGGAGATGAGGAGGAATTTCTTTCGTCAGAGGGTGGTGAATCTGTGGAATTCATTGCCACGGAGGCCAGGTCAATGGATAATTTTTTTAAGCAGAGATAGACAGATTCTTGATTAGTACGGGTGTCAGGGGTTGAGGGGAGAAGGCAGGAGAATGTTATAGGAGGGAGAGATAGATTAGCCATGATTGAACTTAGGAACATATGAACATGAAGTTTAGTTTATTGTCACGTGTACGAGGCGCAGAGAAAAGCTTTAGTTGCGTGCTAACCAGTTAGCGGAAAGACAATACATGATTACAATCGAGATTGACAGTCGCTGGCAGTCGGATGTAAAATCGCCTAAGTGGGACAGGCCCATAAGATGGAACACCTTACTTTGGAATTTAGATGTTGGAGATACAGCGCGAAACCAGGCCCGTCGGCCCTCCAAGTGCGACCAGCAATCACCCCGCACACCAGCACAATCCTACACACGAGGATCAATTCATCATTTTACGGATGCTGTCTCTAGGGAGTTTGTACGTTCTCCCCGTGACCTGCGTGGGTTTTCTCCAAGATCTTCGGTTTCCTCCCACACTCCAAAGACTTACAGGTTTGTAAGTTAATTGTCTTGGTATAGATGTAAATGGTCCCTAGTGTGTGTGGGATAGTGACCCCAAGGGCTTGTTTCCCCGTTGTATCTCTAAACTAAACTAAACTGCTACTTTCATTACAAGGGAACAGTTGTCTTGTTGAGTCTCATTGTCTTCACCTAGCCCACTAGTTTTCACCTAGCCCACAGCTAACAATGGCCGGTTTCCTTTATCATCTTTACTTTTTTGCATATCATTTGTTCTATATCTCAATAGATCACCGTCTATATCTCTCGTTTCCCTTTCCCCTGACTCTCAGTCTGAAGAAAGGCCTCGACGTGAAACGTCACCTATTCCTTTTCCCCAGAGATGCTGCCTGACCCGCTGAGTTACTCCAGTTTTTTGTGTCGATCATCAGTTTTCTGTCGGTTTTAGTCTTTAGAGATAGAGCACGAAAACAGGTCCTTCGGCCCACCGAGTCCTCACCGACCAGTGATCGTACACATACACTAACACTATCTGACACACAGGGACAATTTCACCAAGGCCAATTAACCTGCAAACCTGCACGTCTTTGAAGTGTGGGAGGAAACCAGAGCACCCGGAGAAAACCCACGCACGCAGGTCACGGGGAGAAGGTACAAACTCTGTTCAGACAGCGCCCGTGGTCAGGATCGACCTGGGGTCCCTGGCGCTGTGAGGCAGCAACTGTACCGCTGCGTCATTGTGCAATAAAGATTTTATAATTTTTATTACTTATAACTTACCCACATGACAAGGATAATTACTGTGGTTGCACTTGTCTTTTTCCTTATGCACCATCACGATGGTATCAGATGCTCCGATCTCCTAGAGTGCTCTTCTGTTGCCAACTGATCGAGAGAGAGAGACAGAGACAACGTCATGGGTCTGTGTCAGAGTGATCTCTTCCCCCATGTTTTTGCACATCTGCAGGGATTTTACCTACCAGGAGTTTTTCTTGTTTCAATAATTAAATTACTTTTATCATTTCACTTATTCAATAAAGTTACGAGTTGGAATTTCATTGACCTCAATGAAACTTACCGAATAGTGAAAGGCCAAGATGCGGAGAGTGGTGGGAGAGTCCAGGACCAGAGGACGCAGCCTCAGAATAAAAGGACGCACCTTTAGAAAGGAGATGAGGAGGAATTTCTTTCGTCAGAGGGTGGTGAACCTGTGGAATTCATTGCCACAGAAGGCTGTGGAGGCCAAGTCATTGGGTATTTTTAAGGTGGAGATTAGTACGGGTTTAGAGATACAGCGCGGAAACAGGCCCTTTGGCCCACAATGTCCGTGCCGACCAGCGATCCTACACCCACCAGGGACAATTTTTATTTTACATTTACACCAAGCCAATTAACCTGTAAACCTGTACGTCTTTGGAGTGTGGGAGGAAATCGAAGATCTCGGAGAAAACCTACACAGATCACGGGGAGAACGTACAAACTCCGTACAGACAGCACCCGTAGTGGGGATCGAACCCGGGTCTCCGGCGCTGTATGGCAGAAACTCTACCGCTGCGCCACCGTGTCCACCCTAACCTGTACATCAGGGGTTTATGGGGAGGAGGCAGGGGAATGGGGTTAGGATGAGAGATGGATCTGCCATGCTTGAATGGCAGAGTAGATGGGCCAAACGGCCTAATTCTGCTTTATGAACATGCATTAATGTAACTTATAATTAATATTATTTAACCTCCTTGTCAACAGATGGCCTTTTCAAACTCTTATCACTGCAGCAGTGCTGATGTTGTTGCTAATAGTGGGCCATCAGGGACATGAGGAACAAGATGTCCTCCATTGAGATCTTCGATGTTCCCTCTCAATGGGAGTGTTCTCTGGCCTTGATTATCTCTTCACCATTCTTGGCTTTCAGCAAGATTGATTTTTGGGTGTTTGGACTTTAGGCAGTGGTCATAAGATTATAAGGCATAGGAGCAGAATTAGACCATTCGGCCCATCTAGTCTGTTCCGCCATTCGATCATGGTTTTCCCGTATTCTCCTGCCTTCTCACCGTATTCTTTGAAAGCCCTTCCTAATTTAGAAAATATCAATCTCTGCCTTAAAAATACCCATTGTCGGCCTCCACAGCCTTCTGTGGCTATGATTTCCTCAGATTCATCGCCACCCTGGCTGAAGAAATTCCTCCTCATCGCCATTCTAAAGGTACATCCATTTAGACAATAGACAATAGACAATAGGTGCAGGAGTAGGCCATTTGGCCCTTTGAGCCAGCACCGCCATTCACTGTGATCATGGCTGATCATCCACAATCAGTATCCCGTTCCTGCCTTCTCCCCATATCCCCTGACTCCGCTATTTTTAAGAGCCCTATCTAGCTCTCTCTTGAAATTATTCTGAGGCCATGCCCTCTGATCCCAGACTCTCCCACTACTGGAAACATCCTCTCCTCATCCACTCTATCCAGGCCTTTCACTATTCGGTACGTTTCAATGAGGCCCTCTCCCCCCCACTCATCCTTCCAAACTCCAGCGAGTACAGACCCAGTGCTGTCAAACGCTCATCATACGTTAACCCACTTCATCCCTGGGATAATTCTTGTAAATCTCCTCTGGACCCTCTCCAGAGCCAGCACATCCTTCCTTAGATACGGGGCTCCAAACTGCTCCCAATGCTCCCAATGTGGTCTGACATGTGGCCTTATAGAGCCTCAGCCTTGACAACACTGACGAAACCACTGGCATCATGGATATTGGCACAATGCGACATCTCCTGCATTAATTCCACCCACCATCTGTTGTTTACCACGGAGGCTTTTTGTTCGACCTCAGCCTTCAGAATGGTGTATATCTGTTATCTTTCCTTTGAGAAATAATGTTATAGTCAAAGATATACAGCGTGGAAACAGGCCAACTTGCCCACACCGGCCAACATGCCTCATCTACACTAGTCCCGCATACCTGCATTTGGTCCATATCCCTCGAAACCTGTCCTATCCATGTACCTGTCTAATTGCTTCTTAAACATTGGGATAGTCCCAGCCTCAACTACCTCCTCTGTCAGCTCGTTCCATACACCCACCACCCTATGTGTGACAAAGATGCCCCTCAGATTAATTGGTTAATAAGTTAATTAGTTCCAGCTCATTCTCATCAAACCAATCTTGGTTTTATCTTTACTTTAAACTTCAGACCGTGGAGATACAGGGCGGGGGAACAGGCCCTTCGGCCCATCGATCCCATGCCGACCTGCGATCTCCATACACCAGCACTATCCGACACACACAAGGGACAATTTTCCATTTTTACCGAAGCCCAATTAACCGACAAACCTGCACGTCTTTGGAGTGTGGGAGGAAAGCGGAGCACCCGGGGAAAACCCCACGCAGGTCACGGGGAGAACGCGCAAACTCCGTACAGACAGCACCCGTGGTCAGGATCGAACCCGGGTCTCTGGCCCTGTGAGGCAGCGACTCTGCCGCTGCGCCACCCTGCCGACCCTTGGAGAGAAGCTTCTCACAGATGGTTACGCTGAGCTACTTGGAAGGCTGGCATTCGATGAAGACTACTCTGTTTCCATGGAAACTCTCAATCCAATCCATCACTCATTTCTTCTGAGTTC
This sequence comes from Malacoraja senta, assembly GCA_038087875.1. Lineage (NCBI taxonomy): Eukaryota > Metazoa > Chordata > Chondrichthyes > Rajiformes > Rajidae > Malacoraja > Malacoraja senta. Next base: position 3,749,471 of record CM075982.1, on the reverse strand, counting down.
ATTCCGAAGGTGATAATAAGATTTTATAATTTAATCATTAAACGTTGTTAATACAGAATCTGCAGTCTTATTTACTTACATTGCTTGTCGTCTTTTCTCTTTGGAGGGGCGATAGGTGAGGCAGCTTATGAGCATCTGGGGCTCGTTATGCCACTCAGATTAATTAGGTAGTTAATTAGTTCCAGGTCATTCTCATCAAACCCATCTTGGTTTTATCTTTACTTTAGACTTTAGCAATACAGTGCAAGGTCAGGCCCTTCGGCCTATCGATTTCATGCTGACCAGCAAACCCTGTACACTAGCATGATGTCTCTGGCGCTGTGAGGCAGCGACTCCACCGCTGCGCCACCATGCCGCCTTTTTGTAGCGTGCTAACCAGTCAGCGGAAAGACAATAGCTGATTAGTAAAGGGCCTGTCCCACTTGGGCGTCATTTGCGCGTAATTTACGCGACATCATTTACGTGTAATGTGCGCACGGTGCGTGGTGACGCGGCGCCCCAGGATTTGGGGATGTACGAAATCTTCGCGCGCCATCTGCGTGACGTGCAAATGACGCCCAAGTGGGACAGGCCCTTAAGGTTGCCAAGGCCTATGGGGAGAAGGCAGGAGAATGGGGTTGGGAAGGAAAGATAGATCAGCCATGATTGAACGGCAGAGTTGACTCGATGGGCCAAATGGCCTAATTCTGCTCCGATGGCATGAGCTTATGAAGAAGGAAAAAGAGAAACCATTTGCAATGATATGAAGCGGGCACTGAAAATCATTGGAAAATAACGAACCAAACCTTAAGAAAATGTATCCTTGCCTGGGAGAGTCCACAGCAGTTATATTGTACAGAATAATGGAACGTTATAATCCTGTTTGGCAGATTGCAGAATTATCTTTTGTCTGCTATCCCCGTGCAAGTTCAAAGTCATTAATGAGATTTGCCAAACTAAAATTTGGCTGCTTCTTGTCAAAATATATTCCCTGCGACACTATGGAGGCACGACCAAGCTGTCATTCCAATACAGAATGACAATGCTAACACTTTCACACGAGTTCCCACAGCTCCCTGTTCACACTGTCACATATATAGCTGTGGCCACTGCGCCATTATATTCTCTGCTATTGAAAAATGTATCTGGAATGTTAATGGCAAACTGCCGCTCTCAGTTTTTCCCTCGCTGTTTTCCATCACTTCGGTTGACTAAGTTTGCAAATAAGTCGTGACCACTACCCAGTCCATCACCCGCTCTGACCTCCTCACCATCGAAGGGATCTATCGAATTCGCTGCCTCAAAAAGGCGGCCAGCATCATCAAAGACCTCACACCATCCTGGCCACACACTCATTTCACCATTGGCATCAGGTAGAAGGTACAGGAGCCTGAAAACTGTAACGTCCAGGTTCAGGAACAGCTCCTTCCCCACAGCCATCAGGCTATTAAACACAACAACCTCCAAATAAGCTCTGAACTACAACAGACTATTATTATTATTGCACTATATTTGTTTATTTATTGAGTATGTGTACATGTGTATATGTACACACTGAACTTTGTTTCTCCCGATATGTGCCATGTTTACATATCCTGTGGTGCTGCAGCAAGCAAGAATTTCATTGTCCTATCTGGGACATATGATAATAAAACACTCTGAAAAACATGTGAATAATTGAAACAAGTTTATTTATGGATAACCCCTTGAGATGGACAGTCGTCTCGTTTTCGAGGGGGTCCAACATAGAACATACAGCACAAGACATAACATACATAGAGGCTCTCATCGACCCACCTACCCACACACCAATCCCCAAACCCCTCCATCCCCACTTGTTATAGTTTATAACAATTGTTAATTAACTTTACAAATCTAATAATAACAAACGTTATGTGTTACAGCATAATGTTAGTGCATAATACCATATACCACCTATCATACATTGTATGTTAATACATACTATCAACATTATTACATAATATATTATTTCATGATATTGTGACATAATACAATATAAGACCTTGTTACACTATGCAATACAATAATACATAAGTGTAATGGCCATGTTATAAGTTTAATGTTGATGAAATGTTGGAACCTGTACCGAGCTGTACTGATAACAAATTCCACCAGCCTGGCTGTGTGGTCATTAAAATATACAATACAATACAATACAATACAAATGATCACACTCAGAGCAAGCTAAATAAAAGAGCTCGAAGACTCTAATACTAGAAACAGGTACATGGTTTTATAAGGAAAGGTAAAAGTGTATTTTTAAATAGACGAAATGAACTAATAGTTCTTATGGTACTAGGCAGAGTGTTCCAGTCAGAAGGAGCTTTGTATTTAAATGCACGTCTCCCAATTTCTTTGTTAGTTCTTGGAATGAAAAAGAAGGGTTGCTGAATATGTCTTAGTGAATATGAGGGTGTGTATGGTAATAGGTCTTGTTTTAAATAAGAAGGGTAATTGAGGTGGATGCATTTAAAGATGAACTGGAACCAGTGGTAGCATCTTCGAGCGTGGGGGGATAACCAGTTTAAAGTTTCGTACATAGAACAGTGGTGAGTTGTATATGGACACCTTAACATAAATCTGCAAAGACTATTATAAACTACATTAAGGGGTTGAAGATGTATATCAAATGTTATCTGATAGACAATATCAGCATAATCCAGTGTTGGTAGTAGTAGTTGAGAGACAATTCTTTTTCTCATCTGAAAGGTGAAACAATTTATATGGCGGTAAAGAATAGCTAGATTACAGCTAAGTTTTTAGTAATCGTCTCACTATGCTGCGTAAATGAAAGCGTTGGGTCAAGCCAAACACCAAGATATTTGAAGTTCAATACTTGTTCTAATGGTGATCCTTCATTAAATGATATAGTCAGATCTACAGAATTACCAAGGCCTTGTCTGGTAATTCTGTAGATCTGACTATATCGTTCACATGTTTAATCAATAATGTTTTATTATTAATGTTTAATGTTTTATGTGTCATTCCAACTGTCATTGTATGTCATGTTGTCACTTGCGGGCGGAGCACCAAGGCAAGTTCCTTGTATGTGAATACTTGGCCAATAAACTCATTCATTCATTCATTCATTCATTGGCTCTTGACTTGAATGTTTGATGTATTCAAGAGAGAGATTTAGCTCTCAGGGCTAACGGAATCAAGGGATATGGGGAGAAAGCAGGAACGGGGTACTGATTTTAGATGATCTGCCATGATCATATTGAATGGCGGTGCTGGCTCGAAGGGCTGAATGGCCTACTCCTGCACTGATTTTTATATGTTTCTATGTTTAGTTTATTGTCACGTGTACCGAAGTGTGCATGACTGCGTGGGTTTTCTCCGCGATATTCGGTTTTCTCCCACACTCCAAAGACGTACAGGTTTGTAGGTTAAATGACTTGTGTTTGTATTCTTGGCATAAGTGTAAATTGTCCCTAGTGTGTGTAGGATGGTGTTAGTGTGTGTGGATCACTGGTTGGCGCGGACTCGGGTGGGCAGAAGGGCCTGTTTCTGCGCTGTATCTTTATACTAAACTACAGTGAAAAGCTTTTATTGCATGCTATCCGGTCGGTGGAAGGACAAAGTTAGATTTAGCTCTGAGGGCCAAGGGAATCAAGGGATATGGGCAGAAAGCCGGAACGGGGTACTGATTTTGGATGATTAGCCATGATCATATTGAATGGCGGAGCTGGCTCGAAGGGCCGAATGGCCTACACCTGGGCCTATTTTTCTATCTTTCCATGTTTCTAATACATGATCACAACTGAGCCATTTTTCATTGCACAGATACAACACTTGGACTTTCCCTCCCTTCACATAGGGAGCAGCGCGGTGGCGCAGCGGTAGAGTTACTGCCTTACAGCGCTTACGACGCTGGACACCTGGGTTCGATCCCGACTAGGAGTTTGTACGTTCTCCCCGTGACCTGCGTGGGTTTTCCCCAAGATCTTCGGTTTCAGGTTTGTAGGTTAATTGACGTCGGTAAAAATTGTAAATTGTCCCATAGTGTGTGTTGGGTAGTGCTAGCGCGCGGGGATCGCTGGTCGGCGAGGACCCGGAGGGCCGAAGGGCCTGTTTCTGTGGCTGTATCTCGAAAATGAAACGAAACTATAACAAAGTGGTTTAAATGCAGAGTTAAGCATCATTCAATTAGCCCAAGTTGCCGCAGCAAACATTAGCAGTGAGAGGTCTTTTGGCATAGACGCATCGCATCTGGAGATACATTTTTCGCGAGCCAACAGGATCAGGACTGAGCATGTAATGGATGCACTCAGCTGCAAATTTTTATATCACCAAATACATTTAAAAAATTGACTGTGGCACTGCAAAACTAAAACAGTTGGGAGATAAGTCTCTCGAGGTCTGTGAGGGGAGCAGTTAGTCAATTTTTCACCGTAGAATCGAGATGAGGATGGGTGGGAACAAGGACACTGATGAGGTATGAGGGGTTACATCAGCCAGAATTAATAATGGCAACTACACACAAGATTCAGCAGACTACGATTCCCACATCTATCAGATACTTTCGCATGCCACGTTGAATTTATTTTTAGTTTAGTTTAGACACACAGTGCAGAAACAGGCCCTTCAGCCCACCGAATCCGCACCGACCAGCGATCCCCGCACACTAACACTATCCTACACACACTATGGAACGATTTTTACATTTACACCAAGCCAATTCAATGACAGACCTGCACGTCTTTGGGGTGTGGGGGAGGAAACCGAACCACGCAGCAAGTCGCCGAAAATTTTCAAACTGTTGAATATCCAGCGGCAACCAGAAAAAGGGACGACTCTTTGGGCGACTACTCACGACCATACAGGCGTCACCCCGCGACATTTTACATTTTACATTTACACCAAGCCAATTAACCTATGTACCTGCACGTCTTTGGTGTATGGGAGGATCTTGAAGATCTCAGAGAAAACCCACGCAGGTCACGGGGAGAATGTAGAAACTCCGTACAGACAGCGCCCGTAGTCAGGATGGAACCCGGATCTCTGGCGCTTTGAGGCATTAAAGGAGCTGTCCCACTTGGGCGACCTAATCCACGAGTTCTGGCGAGTTTGCCCTCGACTCATAATCGCAGCATGGTCGACACGAGGTCCGAGGAGGTCTTTGCGACTCTCCTTCATGCTCGAGAGTGGTCCCCGTGTACTCGAGGCCTCAGCTAGGTCGCGGTGTATTTTTCAACATGTTGAAAAATGCCCGCGGCTAAAAGTAGGTCGTAGTAGGTCGGCATGTTAGCCGTAGGTAATCGAGGGTAGTCGAAGGTAGTCGAAGGTAGTCGTCATCAGAATCGAAGGGAGGTCGAAGGAGGTCGAAAGAAGTCGTCTTCACTCTCCACTATTCGGTGTCCAATTTTCCTGAAATTAGTCATAGCTAGTCGTAGCTAGTCTTCAACATAGTCAAAGGAGGTGGAAGGAGGTCTTCAACATGACATTTTTTTCAGACTCTCCTAAACACTTCTAAACTCGCCAATTAGGTTGCCCAAGTGGGACAGCCCCTTTACTCTACCGCTGTGCCACTGTGCCGCCTTAGTGTAGATAGTGAAGATGGTTGTCAGAAATTGCTACAGGATCTTGATCGATTGGCCAGGTGGGCTGAGGAATGGTTGATGGAATTTAATCCAGAGAAATGTGAGGTGTTGCCTTTTGGAAAGTCTAACATGGGCAGGACCGACTCCGTGAATGGTCGGGCTCTGTTGTAGAGCAGAGGGATTAAGGAGTACCGGTCGGTACATTGAAAGTGGTCACAGGTAGATAGGGTGGTTGAAAATGCATTTGGCACATTGGCCTTCATCAGTCAGAGTATTGGGTATAGAGGTTGGGAGGTCATGTTACATCTATATAAGACATCGGTGAGGCCGCATCTAGAGTATTGTGTTCAGTTTAGGTCACCATGTTAGGTCAAGATGTTGTCAAGATGGAAAGGGCACAGAGAAGATTTAAGAGGATGTTGCCAGGACTTGAGGCCATGAGCTATCGGGAGAGGTTGAGCCAGGCTAGGACTTTATTCCTAAGAGTGCAGGAGGATGAGGGGTGATCCTATAGGGGTACACAAAGTCTTGAGGGGGATAGATTGGGTAAATGCAGAAATGCAGAGAGCCTTTTACCCAGAGTAGGGGAATCAAGAACCAGAGGACATAGGATTAAGGTGAGGGGGGGAAAGACTTCATGGGAAGCTGAGGGGTATATTTTTTACACAAAGGGTGGTGGGTGTATGGAACAAGCTGCCGGAGGAGGTAGTTGAGGCTGGGACTATCACAACATTTAAGAAACATTTAAACAGATACATGGATGGGACAGGTTTGGATGGGATATGGGCCAAACACAAGCAGGTGGGCCATGTTGGTCGGCATGGGCAAGTTGTTTCTTGGTATGTCTTATGTGGAGGGAGGGGGGGGGGGAAATAGGGGGAAACCGTTTTTCAGTCACTTACCTGGACGGAGATGCGTCTTTTCTTCATGTCCCATCTTCGCCCACTCGCGGCCTACCAACTGGATTGGCGCAGCCTTTCCTACCGGAGACCGGCCAGAGCTTCAGCAGCAGGTGCAGCGGTGAATTACCATCACGGAGCCTGGGATCCTGTCGAGGATCGCCAGTGTTGGAGCTCCGTCCAGCGGGGCCTGCTGACTTTAACATCGTGGAGCTGTGGTCTGCGGAGCGTCCAGCCGCGGGCGAGACGCTGACTTTAACATCGCGGAGGCCCGGGATCTTTTGCCGAGGTTCCCCAGTGTTGGGGCTCCGCCCAGCTCGGCCTGTGGACTTCGGAAGCCGCGGTCTCCGGTAAGAAGCGGCCGATTCGGAAACTCCAAGTGTTTTCCGATCCGTTCCGACGCCGGAGGGAGCGATCATCCCGGCGAGAGGGCCTGCACATCGGGCCGTCCGCAGCAGCGACTGCGGAGGGTTCAAAGGCCCCGACCACGGGTGAACAATGAGGAAGAGTGACTGAACTTTATTGCCTTCCATCACAGTGAGAAATGTTGATCCCACTGTGGTGGATGTTTATGTTAAACTCTATCGTGTGCTGTGTTCTTTTTTATTCGTATGGCTGTATGGTAACTCAAATTTCACTGGACCAATTGGAGCATGTAACAGTAAATGTGAGCTTGAAATTGAACTTGAACTTGAAGGGCCTACTTCCACGCTGGGTAACTCACTGACTCTATGGAAGAATTCCTAGTTGCGCCCAGCGAAGAAAAGCCACTACTTTGTCAGGGGTGGCCGAGGTTTCGGCAGCCAATTATCACACACCTGTAATGATAATCCTTCAGAAGCTCTCAAGCAAGTAATAAAGCTCTTAATCAGTGTAAATATCCCACCAGTTGCTAATCTGCCTGTCGTCCACAAGCGTATATCCCGCCCTCCTGCTGTGATCCACCTTGTTAAGCAACAGAAGAGTTTTCTTTTTCAAGGAGTAATTGGAATATTTTGCGATCCACAAATGTCACTGCACACTTTATTGCAGAAAACATGTGCTGAGGCAAGTATGTGTTGGAGTCCAGAGCAACTGGTGGAGCAGCTGCCTCACAGCGACAGAGACCCCGGTTCGATCCTGACTACGTGTGCAGTCTGTACGGAGTTTGTACGCCCTCCCAGTGACCTGCGTGGGTTTTCTCCGGGTGCTCCGGTTTCCTCCCACACTCCAAAGACGTACAGGTTTGTAGGTTCATTGCCTTCTGTAATTTGACCTGAGCGTGTAGGATAGAACTAGTGTTGGGGCAATCGGCTGGGATGAAGGGCCAAAGGGACTGTTTCCATGCGGTATCTCTAAAACTAAAACTGAAACTGAAACTGAAACTCAGTGAGTAATTCAGATGGGGTGGGAGATTGCAACCTTCACGTGGTCTGCCCTGTGTCGACGAATGCAATCAACCCGGCGTGCACAGTCGAATAAGATCAAATAGAACAAGTTGTCCTGCAACTTTAGGCTGTGCACGCCATACGCAAGAAGAAGAAGAAGTAATTCAGATGCTGCCTGACCTACTGAGTTATTCCAGCACATTGTCTCTTAAACATTTGGTGTATCATAGAAATAAGTGGTTGCCAACTGTCCTGTATAAGCCTGGACATCTCGTAAATGGGGCTAAACCAGCGATCCCTGCTCATTAACACTATCCTACACACACTAGGGACAATTTTACATTTCTACCAAGCCATTTAACCTGTACGTCTTTGGAGTGTGGGAGGCAACCGAAGTTCTCGGGGAAAACCCACGCAGGTCACGGGGAGAACCTACAAACTCCATACAGACATCACCTGTAGTCAGGATCGAAGCCGGGTCTCTGGCGCTGTAAGCGCTGTAAGCCAGCAACTCACCGCTGTGCCTTGTTTTGTCTTGTTTTAGTCAAATTTTGGTTTATTGGGTTGTGTACGGGGGGGGGGGGTGAAACATGACTTTTGTCTCTTCCTTCGGGGGGAATGCGACTTTTTCTGTCGTATCCCCCTTCTCTGCCTCCGTCTGCGCTGAGGCCAAAATGGCGGAGCTGACGGCCTCCAACTCCAACTGCGACCGACCGACCTCGAGGCTCCGGAGGCAGAGCCAGGACTTACCAGCGCGGAGCTGGCCGGCTTCGGGGCTGCGGTGGCGTTCCGGCATTCCGGCGGTGGCGTTCCGGCGGTGGCGACAGAGGACACTGGTGGCGATCTGAGTCCGGAGGCTCGGCCGCGGGCCCAGTGGACGACATCGTCGGGAGCTCGCAGGTCACAGGTGGGTGACCTGTTTTTCTGGGGCTCCCGCAACTACAGCTGCGTCCGCTGGACTGGAGGGCAGCAGCTTCGGCAGCTTCGGCCACCCCGGGCCGCGGAGTTTGAACCGGCCCGTCGCGGACGGAGCTCGGATTCAGCCGCGGGACTGACTTGCCATCACCCGGCGGGGCCACAACATCAGAAGCCTGGATCACCTCAGCGCAGAGGGAAAACAAAGAGGGAAGAGACTTTAAGACTTTTGCCTCCATCACAGTGAGGAGGTGCCTGCTGAACTCACTGTGGTGGATGTTAATTTATGTTTATTGTGTGTTTTGTTATTTATTATATGTATGACTGCAGGCAATGAAATTTCGTTCAGACCGAAAGGTCTGAATGACAATAAAGGAATCTAAGTCTAAGTCTAAGTCTAAGTACTGACCTTCCTACACTCCACTCAAAATTCCAGGATCTGCAGTTTCTCGAGGCTCCCCAATTCAATTTTACTTCTTGCAATGTAGTGCAATTTCGTCCTACTTGGCTGTTAATAGGATAAAAATTGGGAATATTAGTCCCTGCCATATTGGATAATTATTTGCTTCACTTTAGAATTACCTAAATGTCAGAGTTCTAAGGCCTAAATTAAAAGTCTGAAGAAAGGTCTGGGCCCGAAACGTCGCCTATTCCTTCTCTCCATAGATGCTGCCTGTCCCGCTGCATTTTTGTCTACCTTCAAATAAATAGATTGATTTTTTGAGAAGACAGACACAAAAAGCTGGAGTAACTCAGCGGGACAGGCAGCATCTCTGGAGAGAAGGAACGGATGACATTTCGGGTCGAGACCCTTCTTCAGGCTGGTCAGGGATAAGGGAAACGAGAGATATAGACGGTGAGGCTTAAAAGGCCTAAAGTAAAGTATTTTTTCATATATCGGGCGCACCATTTTCAACTATAAATGCCGCACTGTGCAAGAACTAATTACAGCTGTCATGAAATGTTTACTAAAGTGCATTTGCTGTTATAGATTTTAACATTATCTCAAACATAAAAATTGTCTAAGTGGAAAATTAATCTACATTAAGAAAAAGCCTTTTAAGGCACAAATAAATGTTAGTTCAATGAAAAAATAACTCTTGCCTGCAGATTTTCTGGTCAATAATGGATTTTCTGTACAACTTTATTCGGTAAGCAGTTCCATGCTGTTTACTGACTCGCTAATGGAACATCTATTTCTTCAACCTTTAAGGTTCAGATAGAACAGATAATAGTAATGAGACTGGACGTATCATAAAAACACAAAAAGCACAGTCATAAATACACAAAATACACGAAACATGAAATTAAAATGCCCTGTGGTAAGAATTGGGGGATGTGCAAAGATTGGGGAGGGAGGGGGGGCGGGGGGCGAGTGGAGTCAGTCTATCCCACGACAGAAGGGGGGTGGGGGGAGTTGTGCAGTTTGATAGCCACTGGGAAGAAGGATCTCCTGTGGCGTTCTGTGCTGCTTCTTGGTGGAACCAGTCTGTTGCTGAAGGTGCTCCTCAGGTTGACCAGTGTGTCACGGAGGGGGTGAGCTGTGTTGTCCAGGATGCTCCGCAGTTCGAGGAGCATCCTCCCCTCCAAGACCAACCTCCCATGAATCCAACTCCAACTCCGCCCCTCAGGACGGAGCCGGATTTCCTGATGAGTTTGGTAATCCTGTTGGCGTCCGCGGCCTTCGACCCTGCTGCCCCAGCTCACGGCAGTGAAGAAGGTGGCACTGGCTACCACCGATAGGTAGATTCCCTGCCTTCACCACCGCCCTTCGCAGGACGTTCCAGGCACTGTATAAATAAAAAAACCTGCCCCGCAACATCTCCTTTAAACTTTGCCACTTTCCCTTTAAGACTGTGCCTATTTAAATCCTGGGGGAAAAGGTTCTGACTGTCTACCACATCAATGCCCCTCATAATATTATATATGTTTTACATTTTTTATGAACGTTTTAAGGAGCATTTTGTAGGAAAGGGTCTTATTTTAACAGAGATAAATGTTGATATCACAGATCAGAGGGTGGCACGGTGGCGCAGCGTTAGGGTTTCTGCCTTACAGCGCCAGAGACCCGGGTTCGATCCTGACTACGGGTGCTTAGTTTAGTTTAGAGATACAGCGTGGAAACAGGCCCTTCAGCCCACTGAACCCATGCCGGCCATGTACACCAGTTCTATCCTGGACACCAGAGTCAATTTACAGAAGCCAATTAGCCTACGAACCTGCACATCTTTGGAATGTGGAAGGAAACCGGAGCACCCGGGTAAAACCCACGTGGTCACAGGGAGAATGTACAAACTCTGTACAGACAGCATCCATACTCTGGAGTTTAGAAGGATGAGAGGTGCTCTTATTGAAACATATAAGATTATTAAGGGTTTGGACACGCTAGAGGCAGGAAACATGTTCCCGATGTAGGGGGAGTCCAGAAACAGGGGCCACAGTTTAAGAATAAGGGGTAAGCCATTTAGAACGGAGACGAGGAAACACTTTTTCACACAGAGAGTTGTGAGTCTGTGGAATTCTCTGCCTCAGAGGGTGGTGGAGGCCAGTTCTCTGGATACTTTCAAGAGAGAGCTAGGTAGGGCTCTTAAAGATAGCGGAGTCATGGGGATATGGAGTGAAGGCAGGAACGGGGTACTGAGTGGGGATGACCAGCCATGATCTCATTGAATGGCAGTGCTGGCTCGAAGGGCCGAATGGCCTACTCCTGCACCTATTGTCTACTGTCTATTGTCAGGATCCAAGCCGGGTCTCTGGCGCTGTGAGTCAGCAACTCTACCGCTGCGCCACCGTGCCATTACTCCAGCGCTTTGTGTCCCTTTTCCAGTAAAACCAACATCTGCAGTTCCTTCTACCCACACCAAAGGTTTAACGTGCAAACTCGCAAATTCCGCGGTTGTTCTTACAAGTCAGAAGTAAAATGTGATTTAATGCCTTCCAATCCAAAAATAAACATGACATCTGGCGCATAATTAAACAACTCGAGCTTTGAGCGGTAAATATATTTATTCAAAGGTAAATCTTAATGAATACTCTTGTATTTATATAGTATTTTATGCCTCCCTTTCACGATGTCCCTAAGCATTTTACACACAACCAGATATAATTTAGGATACGGTGGCAGCTAATTTGCACTCAAACAGCTGCCATATACAACATAAAGACCAGATAATGTGTTTCAATGTTGATTGAGAGATACAAGCTGCACAGGTGATCATAGGTAGCTCCACTGACATTCTGAATTGTGTTAAGGGATGGTCTAGTCAGCTGAAAGGGCCGATAAGTCCTCCAATCCATGTGTCATCTAAAAGATAGACCTACAGAAATGTATCTTTCATTTCTGGTGCTAAAACAACCTTAGCCATCTTTAAAAAGACCATGAAATTTGTTGAGCTGCAGGGCGGCACGGTGGCGCAGCGGTAGGGTTGCTGCCTCACAGCGCCAGAGACCCAGGTTCGATCCCGACTACGGGTGCTGTCTGTACGGAGTTTGTACGTTCTCCCCGTGACCTGCGTGGGTTTTCTCCGAGATCTTTGGCTTCCTCCCACACTCCAAAGGCGTGCAGGTTTGAAGGTTAATTGGCTTGGTGTAAATGTAAACTGTCCTTAGGATAGTGTTAGTGTGCGGGGATCGCTGGTCGGCGCGGGCTCGGTGGGCCGAAGGGCCCGTTTCCGCGCTGTATCTCTTAACTAAACTACAAGGAATTAGGGATGTGATTGCAGAGTGCAGAGTGCAGGGATGTAATGCTGAGGCTCTATAAGGCACTGGCCAGACCGCATTTGGAGTATTGTGAGCAGTCTTGGGCCCCAGATCTGAGGAAGGATGTGCTGGCGTTGGAGAGGGTCCAGAGGAGGTTTACGTGAATGATGCCAGGAATGAGAGTGGGTTAACATATGATGAGCATTTGATGGCACTGGGCCTGTACACGCTGGAGTTTAGAAGGATGAGGGGACACCTCATTGAAACTTAACGAGTAGAGAAAGGCCTGGATGGAGTGGATGTGGAGAGGATGCTTCCTCTAGTGGGAGAGATACTGGGACCGGAGGACCGGACGTATACTAGGGCCAGAGGTCATGACCTCAGAATAAACGGACGTACCTTTAGAAAGTGAATGAGGAGGAATTTCATTGATAGTATGGCAGGGTAGACTAGATGGGCCAAATGGCCTAATTCTACTCCTGGGACGTCTGAACATGATGGAATCTTGAGTTATGGAGCACCCATGGTCAGGATTGAACCCGGGTCTCTGGAGCTGTGAGGCAGCGACTCTACCGCTGCGCCACCCTGCCGCCCTTTTCATACAGAGGTTGGCGAGTGCCAGGAACACACTCACTGGAGATCAATGCATGGAATAAATTAAAAGTATCCAAGTGTTGGATTAAAGGTGAGCAAGAATAATCTAAAAGCTGTTATGCACAACATATCTCATGAAGAATATGTTGGTCTTGAGAATAGCTAACATTTACCAGAGTGATATCTCGGTACCAATGGTTCAACATGGGGGGGGGGGAGGAATGATAGAAACTAGATGGTCTTTCTGTAATTTGAACCAATATTGAGTGGTTTGATTGATGTTTTCATAATGTTAAGAGGAATTGACAGGGTGGATGGAGAGAGAATGTTACTGGTGATTCTGGAGTTTAAGATGAGAGAACATAGCCAAAGGTTTAGAGGCAGGACTCGTAGAGATGAGCGTTTGACGGCACTGGGCCTGTACTCGCTGAAGTTTGGAAGGACGAGGGGTCCCCTCATTAAAACGTATCGAATAGTGAAAGGGCTGGATAGAGTGGATGGGGAGAGGATGTTTCCACTGGTGGGGGAGTTTAGCACCAGATGGCACAGCCTCAGAATTAAAGGACATTCCTTTAAGTCAAGTCAAGTGAGTTTATTGTCATGTGTCCCTGATAGGACAATGAAATTCTTGCTTCAGCACAACAGAACATAGTAGGCATTGACTACAAAACAGATCAGTGTGTCCATATACCATTCTATAAATATATACACACATGAATAAATAAACTGATAAAGTGCAAATAACAGTTAATGGGCTATTGAAGTTCAGAGTTCTGTCCGAGCCAGGTTTAATAGCCTGATGGCTGTGGGGAAGTAGCTATTCCTGAACCTGGTCGTTGCAGTCTACAGGCTTTAGGAAGGAGATGAGGAATTTCTTCAGTCAGAGGGTGGTGAATCTGTGGAATTCACAGAAGGCTGTGGGGGCCAAGTTAATGGACATTTTTAAGGCTGAGAGTGATAGATTCTTGATTAGTGCGGGCGTTGGAGGTTATGGGGAGAAGGCAGGAGAATGGGGTTAGGAGGGAGAGATAGATCAGCCAAGATTGAATGGAGGAGTAGACTTTTGCTCCTATCACTTATAACCTTATGACCTTATGACAAGTGACAATAAACTTAATTAAACTAAACTAGCACAATCATACATGACTCATCCTTTCTCTCATGTTCATTTTTCCACATGTTATCCATTTCTTTGTCTTTTATTTATCAAAGCCCATATTCTAACAGTCTCCACGCATCTGGTGGTGCGTGCTTTCAAGTTTCTGTATCTTCAGGTTTTCAGGCTCCTGTACCTCCTTCCCAATGGTGGGAGACCATGGCCAGGGTGGTGTGGGCCTTTGATGACACTGGCCACCTCTCTGAGGAAGCGTGTCCAATAGATCCCTTTGATGGTGGGTAAGTTAGTAACCTGACTACGGGTGCTGTCCGTGTGGAGTTTGTACATTCTCTCCGTGACCTGCGTGGGTTTTCACCGAGCTCTTCGGTTTCCTCCCACACTCCAAAGGCGTACAGGTTTTGTAGGTTAATTGGCTTGGTTAAAGTGTAAAAATTGTCCCTAGTGGGTGTAGGATGGCGTTAATGTGCGGGGATTGCTGGTTGGCGCGGACCCGGTGAGCCGAATTGCCTCTTTCCGCGCTGTATCTCTAAATTAAAGATAGGCTCAAAAAGCTGGAGTAACTCAGCGGGACAGGCAGCGTCTCCGGGGAGAAGGAATGGGTGACGTTTCGGGTCGAGACCCTTCTTCAGCCCTCTCTAAACTATGGTCAGGTTTAGAGTTTAAAATAGCAAGGGAGATGGGATGAGGCACAATGTGGTCTCAAGGCTCTGAAGATGCCAAGAGGAATGGTAGACAGGGAGAGATAAACGAAACTAAACCTGTCAAAGTGTGCGTAGAGAAGGCAGTTGGTGTGCCCATTATAAAGGGGTTGCATCCACACATGTTCAGCAGATGAATGGTATTTACTGTAATACAACGCACTTACCGTCAAATCCACCTGCAAACCGCTGCCTACTGAACAAACATGGCCACCATTAATCACCCGTCCATGACTAACGTCTGCACTTTACTAATTAGGTACAACAAATTTAACTGTGAAAACGTCCAAGCCAGACAAGCATTTCTCAGGGAAAATATTATCTGCCAGAAATCCGAGACGCTTTTTTGTTCCGACATTTTCTTTGTCATATTTCGGGCAAATGCTTAACAGTCTGATTACATCAGATCATAAAATGACCCAGAAAAACATTATGATATGATTTGCTTACAGGATTAGTACAGAATAGGAACTGCTGCCCAGGCAATGTGCAAAATTTAGTTCAGTTTAGTTTATTGTCACGTGTTCCGAGGTACAGTGACGTCTCTGTGGATTGTCACCTTGTCGTGGTGGAGAAGCTTGTGTGGACCTGAGATGCTGAGAGCGATGCTGTCTGGAGCTATGTTCCTGGTAGGGCCACCCGTGGCGGTAAGGTCGAGGGGGAGGTCACTGACAAAGAGCGACCCAACCGAGACCTCAACGGTGGAACAGGCGGAGGACGATGGCTGACCTTAGTGGAGCGTCACGTCGGCTGGGAAGGCGGATGAAGGCTGCGGCAGAAAAGGGTCTCCGGTCGTCTTGGACTCCATGCCACTGGATCCTGACCCAGATCTGTCAAGGACCGTGGGGTGGCTGTCTGTGCATCAGTCTCCCCACGTTAAACAAAGTCACGCACAGGCAGGCGTCCTCCATGAGAGGACAGTCATACACCCCTCGTTTCGAGTGACCGCCGATGATGGAACAGTGAAAAGCTTTTGTTGCGTGCTAACCAGTCAGCGGAAAGACAATACAGGATTACAATCGAAGCATTTGCAGTGGACAGATACATGATAAGGAAATAACGTTTTGTGCAAAGTAAAGCCAGCAAAGTCCAATCAAGGATAGTCCGAGGGTCACCAAAGAGGTAGATAGTAGTTCAGGACCGCTCTCTGGTTGTGGTAGGATGGTTCAGTTGCCTGATAACAGCGGGGAAGAAACTGTCCCTGAATCTCGAGGTGCGTGTTTGACTAGACACTTCAATGAAGAATTGATTGGTGTCAGAAGGAATATTATTATTCATTCAGCTTTTCATCAATTGTCTTTGTAGAAAATATCTGGATGCTCTGGGCTGATAAATAAGGAGAGTGAATCATCACTAATTTAACCAAATGTTGGCATTAATATTTAATTGAATGCAAATGACTACACACAAATCTTGCAACCCTGAAATCATTCTTGTTGGAAAGATGAAGCGAGCAAGTTGGTTGTGCAGGCACATGTTCCTCCAGCTTCAAATATTATTCATATTAAAATAACTCCTTATAATAGTTCATAGTTCATAGGTTCTAGGAGCAGAATTAGGCCATTCGGCCCATCGCTTCTACTCCGCCATTTGATCAAGGCTGATCTATTTCTCCCTCTCAACCGCATTCTCCCCATAACCCCTGATACACGTACTAATCAAGGACCTATCAATCTCCGCTTTTAAAAAATATTCATTGACTTAGCCTCCAGAGTAATCTGCGGCAATGAATTCCACAGATTCACCGCCCTTTCTAAAGGTACAGCCTTTTATTCTGTGGCTGTGCCCTCTGGTCCTAGACTCTCCCACTAGTGGAAACATCCTCTCCACATCCACTCTATCCAGGCCTTTCCTGCCATCCTTCTTGCATCTTTAAGAATAAGGGGTAAGCCATTTAGAACAGAGATGAGGAAACACTTTTTCACACAGAGAGTTGTGAGTTGTGAGCTAGATAGGACTCTTAAAGGTAGCAGAGTCAGGGGATATGGGGAGAAGGCAGGAACGGGGTACTGATTGTGGATGATCAGCCATGATCACATTGAATGGCTGTGCTGGCTCGAAGGGCCGAATGGCCTACTCCTGCACCTTTTGTCTATTGTAACATTTAACGCTTAGCTCAGATTTACTTCTGGGAACAAACTTTAATTTTTTTCCCCCCTCAGTTTCTCCTGGACGGCACGGTGGCGCAGCGGTAGAGTTGCTGCCTCACAGTGCCACAAACCCAGGTTCGATCCTGACTATGGGCGCTGTCTGCACGGAGTTTGTACGTTCTCCCCGTGACCTGCGTGGGTTTTCCCCTGGGTGCTCCGGTTTGAATGGCGGTGCTGGCTCGAAGGGCCGAATGGCCTACTCCTGCACCTATTGTCTATTGTCTATCTTGCAGCGTACAAAATCAGCTGCAGCATTTTGCTTCAATGCAAATGTGCAGCCACTTCAAAGGTACATCTTTGGAAGCAACATGTAGTTATAAACTGGTTTACTTCCCCTGCCTTCTCTCGAGTGTCATATTGATTCTGGTGGACTGCGGATTGTAAAGGGAAGGCTGGTGCTATCGATCAGAAGAGGTGTCCAAATTTCCTGGGCTGCCGCACTGGAGTTGACTTCAGCAGCTGTTGACTCATGAATATGGAAGCGACGGGAAGTGGTGTGTAGGAAAGAGCTGCAGATGCTGGTTTAAATCGAAGATAGACACTAAATGCTGGAGCAACTCAGCGGGACAGGCAGCATCTCTGGAGAGAAGGAATGGGTGACGTTTCTTCAGATTGATTGACGAAGGGTCTCGACCCGAAACGTCACCCATTCCTTCTCTCCAGAGATGCTGCCTGACCCGCTGAGTTACTCCAGCTTTTTGTGTCTATCTTCGGTTTAAACCAGCATCTGTAGTTCCATCCTACACATAATATTTTAAAGTATCAGCCAGGAAATTAACATTTGCACTGTATTAGAAAGCTATTTATTCTTGGCGAGTGACCCAGCTGATAAGTAAAGCAGGAGTTTTGGAATTAAATGTTTTCTCTTTTAATTTATGGGTGGCACAGTGGCACAGCTGGTAGAGCTGCTGCCTCACAGCGCCAGAGACCTGGATGCTGTCGGTGTGGAGTTTGCATGTCCTCCCTGTGACCGCGTAGTTTTCCTCCCACATCCCAAAGACGTGCGGGTTTGTAGGTTAATTGGGCCCTCTGTAAAATTGCTCCTAGTCTGCAGGCAGTGGATGAGTATATGGGATAACATAGAACTAGTGTGAATGGGTGATCAATGGGTCAGTGTGGACTTGGTGGGCCGAATGGCCTATTTCTATATCTCTCGTTTCCCTCTCCCCTGACTCTCTGTCGGATGAAGGGTCTCGACCCGAAACGTAACCCATTCCTTTTCACCAGAGATGCTGTTTGACCCGCTGAGTTACTCCAGCATTTTGTGTCTATCTTTGGTGTAAACCAGCATCTGCAGTTCCTTGTTTCCACAGGCCTTTCGGTTGCTTTCTGCTTTGTTGACAAGAAATAGCTACCCTCCTAACCCATTTGTTTTCTGTTAAGGGCCCGTCCCACTTGCCGATTTTTTTCGGCGACTGCCGGCGCCCTTGAATGACGTATCAGGGTCGCCGAAAGATTTTTAAACATCTCAAAAACCAGCGGCGACAAAAGAAATGTTGCGATGTTTGAGGAAACACCGCGTGTCGATACGTCATCACGCCGCGTATTTTTCAGTGACCTGATACGTATGTCAATGATGCCGGCGGTCGCCGAAAAAAATCGCCAAGTGGGACAGGCCCTCTACTACAAGGCCTTCCTTATCTGCAACTTCCCAGCTGTGACACAAGATTGAATGTCACAGATATAATCTGCCTTTACACTGGTGCTTTGTCCCTGATCTTAGTCGGAAACCTCAAACATAACATATGATGAGCGTTTGTCGGCATTGGACCTGTACTCACTGGAGTTTAGAAAAATGAGGGGGGTACTCGTTGAAATGTATCGAATAGTGAAAGGCTTTGATAGGGTGGATGGGGGACGGTGTTTCCACTAGTTGGAGAGTCTAGGACCAGAGGTCATAGGCTCAGAATTAAAGGACGTTCATTTAGGATGGAGATGAGGAGGAATTTCTTTAGTCAGAGGGTGGTGAATCTGTGGAATTCTTTGCCACAGAAGGCTATGGAGGGCAAGTCAGTGGATATATTTAAGACAGAGATAGATAGATTCTTGATTAGTACGGGTGTCAGAGGTCATGGGAAGAAGGCAGGAGAATGGGGTTAGGAGGGAGAGATAGATCAGCCATGATTGAGTGGCGGAGTAGACATGATGGGCCGAATGGCCTAATTCTGCTCCTATCACATGATCTTATGACCTTATGAACTCCCCCTCACTCCCGATTATCGAGATCTATTAATAGGGCAACTAATGTATAAATGGCTGCATATTCATTAGTGATTAATATGCACCGGCATTAGTTTAAGCACACAGCCTCAGTCCCAAATTATTTCCACTCTACACTAGTCATTAATTAATTTGCTTCAACTTGAACTTCATTGTTTAATTATATCTCTTAGCCCGATGACTCACACCTTGCTGAATGAAGTATTCCTCTTCTCCAGAGATGCTGCCTGACCCGTCGAGCTAATCCAGCATTTTGCATCCATCCTCTGCACAGAGTATTCGCTGTTCTCCGACTATTCCAGACAAAAGTGTTGGCTATTTGCTGCTTAACTATTCCAGGCAGAAGAACATTGGCTTTTGCTGCCAATTCAATGGAACGCACGATGTAACAAATCAGACAATGACTTTGCCGGATAACTACACTTCTTTATAAATCACAAGCTATCCAAACTTGCAGTGCCAGAGACCCGCTTTGATCCCGACTATATGCTGCTGTCTGTACGGAGTTTGCATGTTCTGAGTGTGACTCTTGTATACTCTGGAGTTTAAAAGGATGAGAGGAAATTCTTATTGAAACATATAAGATTATTAAGGGTTTGGACACGCTAGAGGCAGGAAACATGTTCCCGATGTTGGGGGAGTCCAGAACCAGAGGCCACAGTTTAAGAATAAGGGGTAAGCCATTTAGAACGGAGATGAGGAAACACTTTTTCTCACAGAGAGTTGTGAGTCTCTGGAATTCTCTGCCTCAGAGGGCGGTGGAGGCCGGTTCTCTGGAGAAGTTCAAGAGAGAGCTAGATAGGGCTCTTAAAAATAGCGGAGTCAGGGGATATGGGGAGAAGGCAGGAACGGGGTACTGATTGGGGATGATCAGCCATGATCACATTGAATGGCGGTGCTGGCTCGAAGGGCCGAATGGCCTACTCCTGCACCTATTGTCTATTGTGACCACGTGGGTTTTCTCCAGATGCTCTGGTTTCCTCCCACAATCCAAAAACATGCAGGTTTGCAGGTCAATTGGCTGTGGTAAAAATTGTTAATTGTCCCTAGTGTATAGGATAGAGACAGTGTACGGGGATCGCTGGTCGGCGCGGACTCGGTGGGCCGAAGGGCCTGTTTCCACGCTGTATCTCTAAACAAAACTAAACTACAATAACTGAAAGATTCACGATAATAATAACTCAAATAATAACGTAACTCTTTATTTTCAAAAAGCTTTTAGTGACAGAAGTCTTCAGTTTGCTCTCATGCCTTCCTGAACTAACAAGTGGCTTTTAGACATTACTCACTAGAGATGTACATGCTTGAAGTTGGACTTGGCAAGATCTTCTCTAAGTACCTTATTCAGGGTCATCTTCTTCATAGAAACAAGGAACTGCAGATGCTGGTTTACAAAGATGGATACAAAGTGCTGGAGTGACTCAATGGGTCGGGCATCATCACTGAAGAACATGGATAGGTGGCGTTTCAGATCAGGACTCTTCTTCGGACTGATTGTGGGGGGGGGGAGGGGAGAGAAAGCTTGAAGAGAGGAGAAACTGGACAGAGTCTGAAGAAGGAACTCGACCCGGAACGCCACCTATTCCTTCTCTCCAGAGATGCTTCCTGTCCCACTGAGTTACTCCGGCATCCTGTGTCTAGAAGCAGGACAAAGCCTGGCAGGTAATAGGTGAAGATAGACACACAAAGCTGGCGTAGTGGGCCTGTCCCACTTGGGCGATTTTTTAGGCAACTACAGGCGACTTGGCTGTCGCCACACGGTCACCGGGGTGTCGCCTGTACGGCCGTGAGTCGTCTCCTCAGTCGCCCAAAGAGTCGTTACTTTTTTCTGGTCGCCGCTGGATTTTGAAATGTTCAAAACTTTTCGGCGACAGTTGGCGCAGTGGGCTTGACGCCAACGAGCGTAGCTTGACTTCTCCTGACGTAGGTTGTCGCCAGGATGACGTTGGTTGTCGCTGGTGCTGACTTTGGTGAATTCCATTGGCGACTACCTACGTCAACCTACGTCAACCGGCGACAGGTACCGGCGACTGAATTGTCCTCCCTTGTCGTCGCTTGTCGCGGGTGGTCGTAGGTGTGGCCGTAGGTGGACGTCCTAAAGGCTCTGTCTTACCTGTTTGCGGTCATCGGCGGTGAAGCGCGGCGTCGCCGGTAGCGGGGACCGCGCGGCAACGGCGAGAGCGTCGAGCCTATCCACCGGAGCGCCGCACGGATGCTGCGCGGGGGCCGAGTAATTCAAACACGGCGGGTCCCACGTGCTTGCGGTAAGTTAAAAAAAGGGCGGGCCGACTGCGATGGCGGCGGCTGTGGCGGCGGCCGTCCTGATCGCGGCGCTGTAGCGGTGGCTGTGCCTGCGGCCGTGCAGCACACGTGCCTCACTGGCGGAGGCACGTGCCTCACTGGCGGAGGCTGTGGCAGTGGAGGTTTGACGCACGGCGCTCGAGCCACACTGGCGGCGGCCCGTGCGGGCGGCCGTGCCGCACTCGTGCATCACTGGTGGAGGTTGTGCAGTGAGTATATAGTTTTCAACATTGTCGGTTTTATTTTAGCACCGTGCGGTGTTGGGAACACCGCCGCACGGCCCCGGAATTGTACGTTCTCACGAGTGCGCGGTCTATGGCGGCAGATTTTTCCCGTTTCGCCGCCAATGACCGCAGACTCGTGAGACAGGCCTTTAATGGGTCGCCGGTTGCCGGTAGCTTGACGTCGACTAGGAGTTAGGTTGTTGTAGACATTGTCGTAGCGGTGGTGTCCAGTCACCGTTTTTTTCGGCAACCTGCCACAACTATGACAGTTGCCGGCAGTCACCGAAAAAATCGCCCAAGACGGACAGGCCCACCATTTGTAACTCAGCGGGTCAGGCAGCATCTCTGGAGAGATGGAATGGGTGACATTTTGGGTCGAGACGCCATATAATACCAATTACATTTCTGGAAGGGTAGTTTGAAAGTCTATTCTGGGAAATACTGAAAATGGGATTTTCTTGCATTAGAGACACAAGTATTCTTTATAATAAATTGTTAAGAGGTTCGACCGCAACTCGCAGAGTAGTCTGTGAGTTACCGAACACCGCCATTATCTTTGAGAGGTTACTAGTTTTGCCTGAAGCAAAATGAGAACAGCAATTGAGATCTGAGATATAACGTGTAAGCTGCCACTGGACTTAGATGACTGTTGGGGATTTTTAGTTTGGAGATACAGCACGGAAACAGGCCCTCCGACCCACCGAGTCCGCGCCGACCAGCGATCCCCGCACACTAACACTATCCTACACACACTAGGGACAATTTACACTTATACCAAGCCAATTAACCTACAAGCCTGTACGTCTTTGGAGTGTGGGAGGAATCCGAAGATCTCGGAGAAAACCCACGCAGGTCACGGGGAGAACGTACAAACTCCGTACAGACAGCACCCGTAGACGGGATCGAACCCGTGTCTCTGGCGCTGCAAGCGCTGTAAGGCAGCAACTCTACCGCTGCGCCACCGTGTTCTTCAAGATTTATTGTGATTCTTGTTTGAAATCCTCTCTGATTTGAGACGAGGGACCATCTTCGAAGCACAAGCACTGGATGTTCTGCCTATTACTCTGTCAAATACTTACCAGTCTAAGCCAGTATTAATTCAAGAAAGTATAAGGCAGAGATAGATTCTTGATTAGTGCGGGTGTCAGGGGTTATGGGGAGAAGGCAGGAGAATGGGGTTGGGAGGGAGAGATAGATCAGCCATGATTGAATGGCGGAGCAGACTTGATGGGCCGAATGGCCTAATTTGGCTCCTATCACTCATGACCTTATGTCCTAATGAACAATGGTCTCTGCATTAAAGCCACTCATGGGTAAGCTATTCCTTGCCAATATCAATTAATAGGCAACAGCAGTTTCCATGTTCATGATAGTTCCTTAAGCAACAATCTGCAGCGGTTCCAAAGGAATAATAAAGAGGATTATTAACTTCCAATTTTAGCGGGTTCTTGAAAGAAATAGGTCCTGGGGCGATCGTAATAATGGGTTGATCATTCTTATCTGATCTGCTGCAGAAAAAGCATTACAAGCTCTCCGAACCAAACATGGAACAGGAATTTGTTTAACAAACATGTTATAAATGTATTACAATCTTGTACCTTGCAGCTTTTAACTCCCTTATGCATCATTCAACATTTTTTGCCATTTTGCGGAGTAATTACAAAGTAAACACCTCTCGGGGATTCAGGTAAAGAATGGTTCATACCAGAAGAAGGCGTCAAAATGAAATATTATCCGTTCATCATTTGTGGAATTAAATATCGAATTGGGGAAACGTCACGTCAGTCGTGGATATAGTTCTATGTATGTAGGAAGGAACTGCAGATGCTGGTTTAAACCGAAGATAGACGCAGAAAGTTGGAGTAACTCACCGGGACAGGCACCATCTCTGGCGAGAAGAAATGGGCGACGTTTCGGGTCGAGAAGAAGGTTCTCCACCTGAAACGTCACCCATTCCTTCTCTCCATTTCCTGTCCCACTGAGTTGCTCCAGCTTTTTGTGTCGATATAGTTCTAAGTAGTTTAGTTTAGTTTGGAGATACAGCGGGGAAACAGGCCCTTCGGCCCACCGAGTCCACGCCGACCAGCGATCCGCGCACACGAGCATTATCCTAAACACTAGGGACAATTTTACATTTGTATACCAAGCCAATTAACCTACAGACCTGCATGTCTTAGGAGTGCGGGAGGAAACCGAAGATGTCGGAGGAAACCCACGTAGGCCACGGGAAAAACGTACAAACTCCGTACAGACAGCGCCCGTAGTCAGGATCGAACCCTGGTCTCTGGCACTGTGAGGCAGCGACTCTACCGCTGCACCACCGTGCCGCCCCAAGTAGTTCCAAATAGTTGCTTGGTCTTTCTGTACAGCTGTTTGTCCAATACACCGAATGTTTGGACAATTGACATGCTGTGATAATTTTACCCATAGCTTGGAAGGACACAAAGGGAAACAAATGGAATATATCAGGCTTGAAAATCATCTGGTGTTTTAGTCTTTTCAGTTTGTGTTTTAAGTTTTAGAGATACAGCGCGGGAACAGGCTCTTCGGCCCAGCGAATCAGCGCTGACCAGCTGACTCTTCCTCGGACTGAAAGTCGAGGGGATAGAACTGGAGGTAAGAAAAGGCCAGAACAAAGCCAGACTTCATAGTCTGACCAGAGGTCCAGACCACAAACGTCACCTTCCATTCCCCTCGCCAGATGCTGCCTGACACGCAGAGTTCCTCCAGCACTTTGCGTTTATTTCTCACGGGCAGTTAGGGATGGTGATAAATGCTGGAGGCACACACACACACACACGTTGAAAGTAATGGGCCTGTCCCACTTAGGCGATTATTTTAGGCGACTGTCATAGTCGTAGCAGGTCGCCGAAAAACGGGCGACTGGACTAATGGGCCTGTCCCACTTTGGCGATTATTTTAGGCGACTGTCATAGTCGTAGCAGGTCGCCGAAAAACGGGCGACTGGACTAATGGGCCTGTCCCACTTTGGCGATTATTTTGGCGACTGCCGGCGACTACGCCAATGGAATTCACCGAAGTCAGCACCTGGCGACAACCTACGTCACCTGGCGACAACCTACGTCACCTGGCGACAACCTACGACAGCACCTACGTCAGGGGAAGTCAAGCTACGACAAGCCCATGGTCGCCGACCGTCACCGAAAGGTTTTGAACATTTCAAAATCCAGCAGCGACCAGAAAAACGCTACGTCTCTTTGGGCGACTGAGGAGACGACTCACGACCGTACAGGCGACACCCCGACGACCGTGTGGCGACAGCCTAGTAGCCGGCAGTCGTCAAAAAAAATCACCTAAGTGGGACAGGCCCGTCAACGAACGAATAAGAGAGAGAATGGATCTTCTCTCTTCCCATCCATTTCAAAACATTGCTTATTTTCTCCGAGCAAAATGCAATTATATTCATAATATTTTGTCCCTCATTCCAAAGGATATCCCAAAGATATTGAATAATGCAGTGACAACGATTAACAAAGTGATTCATTACTTTCAGTCAGATGCAGATGACAGCAATAATCTTAACATCACATTATATTTTCATTAAAAATAGAAGGCAGCGGTAACATTGCACTTTTCAATTCAGACTGAAGCAAATGGGTCATAACAAATCTTCCTAACACTTGTGCAGTTCCCGAGCATGGGAATTGTGTTACCGAGATAAATAAGCTTGTTACATTTCTGTCCCAAGCCTTTGCACAAACATTCTGCACTGGCCTTGAAATCTGTTGAGAATTTATTGCTCTCTAAATAACAAAGAGCAGTAAATGGGGGAAAGATATGATAGCGTTGCCCGCTCCAAAAACAACCAAGCAAGTCTTATTCTTTTGACGACAGACACTAAATGCTGGAGTTACTCAGCAGGACAGGCGGCATCTCAGGGGAGAAGGAATGGGCGACGTTTCGGGTCGAAACCCTCCTTCAGACTGGGTGTTTAAGAAGGAAATGCAGATGCTGGAAAAATCGAAGGTAGACAAAAATGCTGGAGTGAATGCTGGAGACGTTAAAGAGACGTTTAGTTTAGTTAAGAGATACAGCGCAGAAAAAGGCCCTTCGGCCCACCTAGTCCGCGCCGACCAGTGATCCCCGCACATTAACGCTATCCTACACGCACTAGGGACAATTTTACATTTGTACCAAGGCAATCAACCTACAAACCTGCACGTCTTTGGAGTGTGGGAGGAAACCGTAGATCCCGGAGAGAAACCCACGCAGGTCACGGGGAGAGCGTACAAACTCCGTACAGACAGCGCCCGTAGTCAGGATCGAACCCGGGTCTCTTGCGCTGTGAGGCAGCAACTCCACCGCTGCGCCACCATGTCTACGTTCCATTTAATGACATTTCCAGTTCCCTTCTTCATCTTTAGGACGACTTTGACGAAAAAGCTAGTTCTCCCAGCTTGTAGCTAATTAGCCATTTTATTAATACACCCTTATTCAACGCTGTGGGGATGGATTTTTGAAGTCATTATGATGCAGATTTTCAGCTGAAGGTATGAAATGTCATTCATTCAAAGAAAAAAGTAATTTATTCTCAGATGATCACAGACATTTCAAATATTAAAATACAGCGATAGTTACAATTACAATTGACTTTAGTGCAAGCGGAAGGTTATACGTAGTGAGCAGAATCTACAATAGAATGTCACCAACATTAATATAGAAATGATTTATACATACAATAACAGCGGCTCTAGGTAATAACAGAGGCTATGTGAGAGGTAAAAGGATAAACTCCCTGCTCCCATAGCATAGACCTGACTAATTCAAAGGAAAGGTCAAACGAATATGAATCCTGTTATTAAGCATGCTACTAAGTCAGAGTTAGACAGCGGAGGAGGAGACCATTTGGCCCATTCTACCTATGCTAGCTCCTCAAATTTAGTTCGGTCCAGTTTAGTTTAAAGACACAGCGCAGAAACAGGCTGCACAACCCAGTCCGCGCCGACCAGCGATCCCCACACACAAGCACTATCCCCCACACACACTTGGGACAATTTACAGAAGCCAATGACCCGACCAACCTGCATGTCTTTGGAGTGTGGGAGGAAACCGGAGCGCCCGGGGGAAACCCACGCGGGTCGCGGGGAGAACGCGCAAACTCCGTGCAGATAGAATCGGTAGTCGGGATCGAACCCGGGTCTCTGGTGCTGTGAGGCAGCGACTCTACCGCTGCGCCACCCAAATGGGTTGAACAGAACTCATTCCTTCCATCAGTTGCTCACAGGTGAGGGATTTCTTCTGGTGTTTTTAACCAAGGCACCAATTTCATTAAATCATTCATTCGTTTCCCCTCTTACAGATGACAAATTTTGTCTCCAATAATCATCTGGCCATTTTGAACCTCAGTTTGGTTGATGAATTAATTTTTGCTCCAACATGCTACGAGGAATGAAAGACCGCACAAGGTTGTCGTGCCGCAAGAACTGCTTGCCAAAGAGATCGGCCGTAGATCGGTCGGCAAATGGCATAACAGAGAGAAAAATCACCACGTGACAATGGACGGCATAAAGAGGAGGTGAGTTATTTATCCTGAAGATGGGCACAAAATGCTGGGGTAACTCAGCGGGACAGGCAGCATCTCTGGAGAGAAGGAATGGGTGACGTTTCGGGTCGAGACCCTTCTTCAGACTGAGAGTCAGGTGGGAGAGGGAGACTGGAGATATGGAAGGGTAAGGTGTGAAAACGACAGATCAAAGCAAACAAAGTCCAAGGAAAAGTACAATGGTTCATTGACGGCTGAGGGGAAGGTGACCACGAGGCACACAGAATTATTCTGGAGGGCACAGTGAAACTAGTAGAAAAATAGACAATAGACAACAGACAATAGGTGCAGGAGTAGGCCATTCGGCCCTTCGAGCCAGCACCGCCATTCAATGTGATCATGGCTGATCATCCCCAATCAAAACTAGGACGGAGAGAGAGGGAGAGCAAGGGTTACTTGGAGTTAGAGAAATCAAGAATCCTACCGCTGGGTCGTAAGCTGCTCAAGCGAAATATGAGGTCTCAAGAAGGATCTCGACCAGAAACATCATCTATTCCTTTTCTCTAGAGATGCTGTCTGACCCGCTGAGTTACTCCAGCTTTTTGTGTCTATCTTCGGTTTAAACCAGCATCTGCAGGTGCTTCCAGCACAAATGAGGTGCTGTTCCTCCAATTTGCGCTTGGGCTGTATGTCCTGCTGACACGAGAGAATGATATCTGCCACGTGCCAATCCAAAGCCATCCATTGTACTTCCATCATCCGAACCGTTAGAGAAATGAAAAGATTACTTTACGCACAATATCTCAACGGAAAGAGATGACCTGGGAAAATATCCCATTGTGGGTGGTCATTTGTCAGCCTTACATCTCCAGACCGCTGTTGGGCAGGAGATTGGATTGGTGCCCTAAATCCCATCCTAATTCCCTTCATGGTATTGCAGCAATATAAATCATTGAATCGTTGTGTGTAGTCCAGCGTGGAAAATGGCACATTAATACTTCAAATGTCCTCAATTCTGAAGGTTCAATCAAAAGGAAAGGTTCTCGGACCACTTATCATTTCCAAAACCTGCAGCGTTATTGGACCGGCGAGAGAGAGATAGAACGCTTACGATGACAAACCGCAAGTCGTCTCACTTTGGTCTAAGTGAAAGTCAGTCGTTTTTCTTTTTGGCAAAATTGTGTGCTGGTAATTTTTCATCCCAGCCAAACACACAATCCATTGGGTTGAAACTATTGGTAACGTGGAAAGAAAAGAAAATCGTGTGAAAATACTCATTGAACAGAGGAATTGGGACTTGAGAGCATAAGATATAAAACAGTGCAGCACAACGTCAGGCCCGTCCATCCATAATGTCTGTGTAGACCACAACGTCAGGATCAGCTCGCACTTGATCCATATCCCTCCATTCTTTAGTTTAGTTTATTTTAGAGATGCAGCGCAGAAACCTTCGGCCCACTGAACCCACACCGTCCAGCGGTCAGCCCGTACACTAGCACCATCTTACACACTAGGGGCAATTTACAATTTACAATTTACAATCTCTTTCAAGAGAGAGTTAGATTTAGCTCTTAGGGCTAAAGGAATCAAGGGATATGGGGAAAATACAGGAACGGGGTGATCAGGAATGATCATATTGAATGGCGGTGCTGGCTCGAAGGGCCGAATGGCCTACACCCGAACCTATTTTTCTATGGGAGAGAGGGAGAGATGGAGAGAGAGAGAGAGAGGGGGGGGGGAGAGAGGGAGAGAGGGAGAGAGAGAGAGAGAGAGAGAGAGAGAGAGAGAGAGGGGGGGGGAGAGGGACAGAGAGGGAGAGAGAGAGAGGGACAGAGAGAGTCAGAGAGAGAGAGAGAGAGGGGGAGACAGAGAGAGAGGCACAGAGAGAGGCAGGGGGAGAGAGAGAGAGAGAGAGAGAGAGACACACACAGAGAGAGGCAGGGGGGAGAGAGAGAGAGGGACAGAGAGTCAAAGAGAGAGAGAGAGCGAGAGAGAGAGACAGACAGACAGAGAGACACAGAGAGAGAGAGAGAGAGGGAGACAGAGAGAGAGACACAGAGAGAGGCAGGGGAGAGAGAGAGAGAGAGGCAGAGGGAGAGAGAGAGAGAGAGGCAGAGAGAGAGAGCGAGAGAGAGAGAGAGAGAGGCAGAGAGAGAGAGAGGCAGAGAGAGAGGGAGAGACGGAGAGAGTGTGAGAGAGAGAGAGAGAGAGAGAGAGAGAGAGAGAGAGAGAGAGAGAGAGAGAGAGAGAGAGAGAGAGAGAGAGAGAGAGAGAAATTCTGTTACTCTACGCGATGGTAAAAAAGGGTTGAAAAATGTTATTAAGATGAAAACAGAAAACAACATTTCATAAAGATGTTGGTCTTTGTGTACATAATATACACTCTTCTTCAAATATGATTATCCACATCACCTTGATTAACATGTGTTATTTGTTATCTTTATTTCCCCATTTCATAAACAGCTTTATAAAACGATGGCCATCTGAAGACTTCCCTTCCTCAGCTTAATTAAATTCCCCAACCACAGCAGAGCGCGGTCAGTAAACCTTTCATCAAAAGTGGCTTCTTATCTAATTAGAAGCACCCTTGCTTTTGAGGTAAATGCTGCTGAGGTTTCGGGTGCTGGATGTAATTGTAAATCTCCTCCTCTCTGGTGGTACTTTTCATGACTTTCAGACAGTGATGAACAAAGATCCCTGAGCACCATTGGCGGGACTGTCATATGTTGAGAGAATGGAGCAGCTGGGCTCGTATACTCTGGAATTTAGAAGGATGAGAGGGCATCTCATTGAAACATATAATATTGTTAAGGGTTTACAATAGATTTTTACAATAGACAATAGGTGCAGGAGTAGACCATTCGGCCCTTCGAGCCAGCACCGCCATTCAATGTGATCATGGCTGATCATCCCCAATCAGTACCCGTTCCTGCCTTCTCCCCATATCTCCTGACTCTGCTATCTTTAAGAGCCCTATCTAGCTCTCTCTTGAAAGTATCCAGAGAACCGGCCTCCACCGCCCTCTGAGGCAGAGAATTCCACAGACTCACAACTCTCTGTGTGAAAAAGTGTTTCCTCGTCTCCGTTCTAAATGGCTTACTCCTTATTCTTAAACTGTGGCCCCTGGTTCTGGACTCCCCCAACATCGGGAGCATGTTTCCTGCCTCTAGCGTGTCCAAACCCTTGATAATCTTATATGTTTCAATACGATCCCTTCTCATCCTGCTAAACTGCAGAGTGTACAAGCCCAGCCGCTCCATTCTCTCAGCATGTGACAGTCCCGCCATCCCAGGATTAACCTTGTAAACCTACGCTGCACTCCCTCAATAGAGGCAGGGCCGCTGCGCCAATGTTCTATTTACGCACGAGGGCGCCGCCATGTTTTGCCACCATTTCCAAAGTCCAAAGTCCGGTCGGCCCGCGCAGTCGGTCCTACTGGAGCAGTTCCCGATCTGCACAGCGACCTAACGCTGTCCCAACATGGGCTCCCCGGTGATGGCACCAGGAACAAAGGCGCAATGGGCAGCACAGCGATGCAGCTAGTAGAGTTGCTGCCTCATCGTGCAAGAGACCCCGGGTCCCATCCTGACCTTGGGTGCGCTCTGCGTGTGTGGAGTTTGCACGTTCTCCCTGTGACCGGGTGGGTTTCCTCAGGTTCCCCCTGCACCCCAAACCCATATGGGTTTGTAGGTTGGCTGGCCTCTGCAACATTGTTCTTAGTGTGTAGGGAGTGGATGAGTACGTGGATAGCATAGAACTAGTGTGAACGGTTGTTGGTGCGGACTCGGTGGGCCGAATGGCCTGTTTCCATGCTGTACCTCCAAAACTGCAGAATGCTGGAATCTTGAGTGAAACACAAAGTCCTGGAGTAACTCAGCAGATCCAGTACCATCTATGGAGGGAGTGGATAGGCGAGGTTTCAGGTCAAGACCCTTCTTCAGACCCTACGCCCTGTATCCACGATGTGTCTCTAAAGTCTAAAGTCTAGAGTCATAGAGTGATACAGTGTGGAAACAGGCCCTTCGGCCCTACCTGCCCACACAGCCAATAGTCCCACCTGCCTGCATTTGGCCCATATCCCTCCAGGTCCTATCCATCTGCCTGTCTAACTGTTTCTTAAACGTTGCGATTGTCCCAACTACCTCCTCCGGCAGCTTGTTAAAGAAGGAACTGCAGATGCTGGAAAATCGAAGGTACACAAAAATGCTGGAGAAACTCAGCGGGTGCAGCAGCATCTATGGAGCGAAGGAAATAGGTAACGTTTCGGGCTGAAACTCTTCTTCAGACTGATAGGGGGTGGGGAGAAGAAAGGAAAAAGGAAAAAGGCGGAGGAGGAGCCCGAGGGCTGGGGGAGGGGAGGAGACAACCAGAGGGCTGATGAAGGGGAGGGGACAGCAAGGGCTAGCAGAATTGGGAGAATTCAATGTTCATGCCCCAGGATGTAGATTGCCCAAGCGGAATATGAGGTGCATTTCCTCCAATTTACGGTGTTGCTCGCTGTGGCCATGGAGGAGACCCAGGACAGAGAGGTCAGATACGGAATGGGAGGGGGAGTTGAAGTGCTGAGCCACCGGGAGGTCAGGTTGGTTATTGCGGACCGACCGGAGGTGTTCGGCGAAACGATCGCCAAGCCTCCGCTTGGTCTCACCGATGTAGATCAGCTGGCATCTAGAGCAGCGGATGCAATCCTCCGGCAGCTTGTTCCATACACCCACCACCCTTTGTGTGAAAATGTTACCTCTGAGACTCCTATTGCATCTTTTCCCCTTCACCTTAAACCTATGTCCCCTGGTCCTGGTATAATGGCAGAACCCTATGGATATGACTCATGTCAGTCTAAGTCCTCTTGGGATGTCATAAGGTCATAACTTATAACAGCAGAATTGGACCATTTGGCCCATCAAGTCTACTCCGCCATTCAATCATGACTGATCTATCTCTCCCTCCTAAACCCATTCTCCTGCCTTCTCCCCATAACCATGGACACCCGTACCAATCAAGAATCTATCTTTCTCTGCCTGTATCTGCCTGATTCTCCCCGCAAGTCTTTACTTTAGTTTAGTTTAGAGATACAGCGTGGAAACAGGCCCTTCGCCCCCCGAGTCCCTGCCGACCAGCGATCCCCGCACACTAACACTACCCTACACACACCTGGGATCATTTACAGGTATACCAAGCTAATTAACCTACAAAGTCGACGTCTTTGGAGTGTGGGAGGAAACCGAAGATCCCGGAGGAAGCCCACGCAGGTCACGGGGAGAACATGCAAACCCCGTACAGACAGCACCCGAGGTCAGGATCGAACCCGGGTCTCTGGCGCTGTGAGACAGCAACTCTACCGCTGCGCCACCATGCTGCCGTAATGCTGGAGTCTATGTGATATTACTCCCCCTTTTAGAGCAGATCCCTGTTCAACTCCCGTTGTTGGGGGAGTCCAGAACCAGGGACCACAGTTTAAGAATAAGGGGTAAGCCATTTAGAATGGAGATGAGGAAAAACTTTTTTACACAGAGAGTTGTTAATCTGTGGAATTCTCTGCCTCAGAGGGCGGTGGAGGCCGGTTCTCTGGATACTTTCAAGAGAGAGCTAGATGGGGCTCTTAAAGATAGCGGAGCCAGGGGATATGGGGAGAAGGCAGGAACGGGGTACTGATTGGGGATGATCAGCCATGATCACATTGAATGGCGGTGCTGGCTCGAAGGGCAGAATGGCCTACTCCTGCACCTATTGCCTATTGTCTATTGCAATTGTGTCAGGCCTCCCTAGGACATTGCAGTCTTTTTTCAGAACCGAACATGGGAAATATCATCGCTTGTTTGCGAGTAGATCTCAGTGTGATATCATTGCCCATTTCAGCTGATGCCCAGCAGGGTATAACTATCTCACAACACACACCAACACTAGGTCGCTGCCAATCTCTTAGCGATTCACGGAAATTCTCTTGGCCTCTACTTCTAAGCGGTTTTAGGGGCGATCGATGGCGCAACAGGTAGATTCCGTGTTCTTGTTCTATGTCTGTATAAAACTGGAGAGTCTTCAAGATACGACAGAAGTCTTTATTACATTAACTCAATGCTGGCAGCAAGACAAATAAAATGACTGCAACACACGATCTGACCGCACACTCACACTGTGTACAGGCAGAGATAAGTATGTACAAAACCAACTTGTAATGAGCCCAACAGGTTTACTATTCGGTTAACTTGTGGTGGCACAGAGTCGCTGCGTCACAGCGCCAGAGACCCGGGTTCGATCCTGACTACAGGTGCTGTTTGTACGGAGTTTTTTTTTCAGTTTGGTTTAGTTTAGTTTAAAGATCCAGCGTGGAAATAGGCCCTTCGGCCGACCGAGTCCTCGCCGACCAGCGATCCCCGCGCACTCATCGGCGGTCACTCGAAACGAGCATGACTGTCCTCTCATGGAGGACGCCTGTGCATGACTTTAATGTGGGGAGACTGGTGCATTATCCTACACATGCTAGGGACAATTTACATTTAAAGCCAAGCCAATTCACCCACAAACCTGTACGTCTTTCCAGTGTGGGAAGAAACCGGAGCACCCGGAGAAAACCCACGTAGGTCACAAACTCCGCACAGACAGCACCCGTAGTCAGGATCGAACCCGAGCCTCTGGTGTTGTAAGACAGCAACTCTACCGCTGCGCCACCGTGCCGCCCCTTAATGCTACAATGATAATGATCATGCAGTCCTTGGTATTCAGTCAGTGTAGCCATAGGTTCTGTATGCTTACCACACACAGTGCAGGTAAGTTCAACTGTGTATGGAAATGACAATAGACAATAGACAATAGGTGCAGGAGTAGGCCATTCGGCCCCTCGAGCCAGCACCGCCATTCAATGTGATCATGGCTGATCATCCACAATCAGTATCCGTTCCTGCCTTCTCCACATATCCCTTGACTCCACTATCGTTAAGAGCTCTGTCTAGCTCTCTCTTGAAAGTATCCAGAGAACCGCCTCCACCGCCCTCTGAGGCAGAGAATTCCACAGACTCACAACTCTCTGTGTGAAAAAGTGGTTCTTCATCTCCGTTCTAAATGGCTTACCCGTTATTCTTAAACTGTGGCCCCTGGTTCTGGACTCCCCCAACATCGGGAACATGTTTCCTGCCTCTAGCGTGTCCCAAACCCTTAACAATCTTATATGTTTCAATGAGACACCCTCTCATCCTTCTAAACTCCAGAGTGTACAGCCCAGCCGCTCCATTCTCTCAGCAGATGACAGTCCCGCCATCCCGGGAATTACCTCGTGAACCTACGCTGCACGCCTCAATAGCAAGAATGTCCTTCCTCAAATTAGGGGACCAAAACTGCACAGAATACTCCAGGTGTGGTCTCACTAGGGCCCTGTACAACTGCAGAAGGACCTCTTTGCTCCTATGCTCGACTCCTCTTGTTATAAAGGCCCACATGCCGTTCGCTTTCTTCACTGCCTGCTGTACCTTCATGCTTACTGCAGGCTCACAGCTGGGATGAAACTGGAGATGTGCGTTTTCGTAGTGAGGTCTTCTGTACCTCTTGCATAATGGGAGAGGGGAGATGGTGCAACTCACATTTGGTTCTGCTGCTGGCCTTGCCGAGGCAGCGTGAGGTGTAGATGGAGTCAACGGAAGGGAGGTTGGTTTGTGTGATGGTCTGGGCTGCGTCCACAACTCTCTGCAACTTCTTGAGGCCCCTGTATTTCGAGGCCCCTGTATTTCTTTTTTTTTAAATTTTTGTTAAAAATATTTTTATTTGAAGCAATGTACAGTGGTATAAACCGCGACATATGACAAAATACATTTAATGTACATCTTCCATTTTAAATTTAACAAAAAGAAATAGAACGAGAGAAAAAGAGCGAGAAAGAGAGAGAGTGAAAGAGAAAGAAATAGTGAATGTGTAAACCCCTAGACTACCAGATGGTGCAGTCCAGGAGTGAATGAGTAAAAGCCTATAGAAGAATAAGAAGACAAAAACCAAAAATAAAGAAAAAGAAAAAAGGGACCTCTACGTATTGATAAACCTGCTTCGTTTCTCACACCCCATCACCCTGTCCGTGAATCGGTTTACTTCCAGAGTTGTGTTGTACCATACTATACTTGTAATGAATCAATGAAAGGAGACCATATCTTTAAAAATTGCTCAGATTTTCCTGCTAAGACGAGTCTGATATCTTCAAGATGTAGCGTCTCCGACATGCTTGTGATCCACATTTTAAGCGTGGGGGTGGATGCATTTTTCCAAAATTTAAGTATGTTTTTTTGCCATTATCAGGCCGTAATTGAGGAAACATCTTTGAAATATTGAAAGCTCAGAGCAGGCACCTGTTGGTCCAAAATTAATCAATTCTGTATGGGGGTCCAGTTTTGTTTTTAATAATTTTGAGAAGATTTCAAAGATTTCTTTCCAAACTCTATGGAGTTTTATGCAAGAGGTGAAGGAGTGTGTTATAGTTGCTTTTTGAGATAAACATTTGTCGCAGATGGGAGATACATTTGGGAACATTTTGTTCAGTTTAGTTTTTGAGTAATATAGTTTGTGTAGTATTTTAAATTGGATTAGAATATGTCTTACATTGATCGAACAGTTATGTACATATAGAAGATATTTTTCCCATCTGTCTTTGGGAATTTTTAAGCTTAATTCCTGTTCCCACTCTCTTCTAATTACATCTGACGATGGAATTTCTATATTTAGAATGATATTGTACAAGTATGATATAAAATTATTTGACTCTGCGTTTCTAGTCATACCTTCATCTAATATATCTGGCAAGAGAGTTTGATATTCGTGGGTATATGTTTTCAAATAATCTCGAATTTGAAGATATCTAAAATATGATACAATGATACAATGATACCATTTATTTGTTGTCATTTGAACCTCATTGAGGTTCAAACGAAATTTGGTTTCTGCAGTCATACAAACAAGTGAAGAACCAAGACACAACACAATTTACACAAACATCCATCACAGCGAATCTCCTCCTCACTGTGATGGAAGGCAAAGTCTTATCTCTCCCCTGCACTCCCCATTCTCCTCCCGATGTCAAAGTCAAAGCCCCCGGCGGGCGATGGTAAGTAAGTCCCGCGGCCATTCAGGCCGCGCCGGGCAATGCAAGGCCGCCCTCCGGGTCTTGATGTTGGAGCCCCCGGTAGTGCTAGCAAGTCCCGCGGCCATTAAAGCCGCGCCGGGCGATGTAAGACCCCGCTCCAGGTGATTTTCAACCCCGCAACTCGGGCGGGAGAAGCTGCCGTTGCGGGAGCTCAGAAAAGCGGTCTCCCACCAGGGACCCGCGAGCTCCCGATGTCACCGTCCACCAGACCTGCGGCTGAAGCCTCCGAATCTCCGGGGTCTGAGGTAATATTGATTACCTTTCAGACTGTATTTTGTTTATAATTTCTGAAATGATAAAAGGTTTCCCATTTCGTACAAATCTCCAACCTTTTTAATTCCTAGTCTTTCCCAATGAATAAACGTTTTATCTATAATAGATGGTTTGAATGACGGATTATTAGCTATTGGAGAAAGAAGGGATAGATTTCTTCGTTTAAGAGTACATAGATACATAGATACATAGAAAATAGGTGCAGGAGTAGGCCATTCGGCCCTTCGAGCCTGCACCGCCATTCAATATGATCATGGCTGATCATCCAACTCAGTATCCCGTACCTGCCTTCTCTCCATACCCCCTGATCCCTTTAGCCACAAGGGCCACATCTAACTCCCTCTTAAATATAGCCAATGAACTGGCCTCAACTACCCTCTGTGGCAGAGAGTTCCAGAGATTCACCACTCTCTGTGTGAAAAAGTTTTTCCTCATCTCGGTCTTAAAGGATTTCCCCCTTATCCTGAAGCTGTGACCCCTTGTCCTGGACTTCCCCAACATCGGGAACAATCTTCCTGCATCTAGCCTGTCCAACCCCATAAGAATTTTGTACGTTTCTATAAGATCCCCTCTCAATCTCCTAAATTCTAGCGAGTATAAGCCAAGTCTATCCAGTCTTTCTTCATATGAAAGTCCTGACATCCCAGGAATCAGTCTGATGAACCTTCTCTGCACTCCCTCTGTGGCTATAATGTCTATAATGTCCTTCCTCAGATTTGGAAGGACAAATTTTACTTGTCTCCAAATTCGCAAAGTGCTATGAATAATCGGGTTTTTCTTGTATATTGTATTCTTCAACTTTATTGGGGAGAGAAGGATCGCGCCTATGTTAAAAGGCGAACAATCCTCTCTCTCCATTACTAACCAATCTACCTGTTGACATGAATTGTCCAGCCAGTGAGGCCTCTGTATTTCTAAACTAAACCAAACACTAGTCTTGGTAAACGTTCTGTTTCCACGCTGTATCTCTTAAGACTAAAGAGTTCCAAACCCAAAACATCACCTATTCCTTCTCTCTGGAGATGCTGCCGGATTTGTTGTGTTACTCCAACACCCTGTGTCTATCTCTGCTATAAATGACTAAGCCACAGAAATGATGCAAAAGGTGCTTCTATTTTTAGTAAACAAGAATTGGTACTTACAGAGTTACAGGAGTTAGAAATACAATTACCAGCTGGTAATCTTCCCTGGGCCGGATGGATAAGGACAGGACGTATAATTAATCGCAGGCCAGACAGTCTCATCAGCAAGGAAATTAGATTTGTTGCAATAAACTGGGTGTTATCATGTCTGAAGTTTTTTTTCTTTCCAGTAAAGCTGCCAGAGGAGGTAGTTGAGGCAGGGACAATCCCAACGTTTAAGAACCGGTTAGGCAGGTACATGGATAGGACAGGTTTGGAGGGATATGGACCAAATGGGCCTAGTGTAGCTGGGACCAAGAGAGTTTATTGTCATGTGTCCCAGATAGGACAATTAAATTCTTGCTTGGGGCAGCCCACACATCGTGGCTTTATCAGACTTTATTTTGCACTGAATGTTCTTGATTAGTGCGGGTGTCAGTTATGGGGAGAAGGCAGGAGAATGGGGTTAGGAGGGAGAGATAGATCAGCCATGATTGAATGGCAGAGTAGACTTGATGGGCCGAATGGCCCAATTCTACTCCTATCACTTATGATCTTATGATTTTATGAACCAGCTTAATAACCACGTATCAATTCAGGTGCTTGAGGCCCAGTTATTGTCTGGTAGTAATTAGTGCTTTCTTGGTTTTACACTTTTTCTGGTTAGTTTTCAGTGATACTGCATGAAAACAGGCCCTTCGGCCCACCGAGTCCATGCTAACCATCGATCATCCATGCACACTAGTTCTATGTTATCCCACTTTCTCATCCACTCCCTACACATTAGTGGCCATTTTTACAGAGGGCCAATTAAACTACCAACACGCATGTTTTGGGGATGTGGGAAGAAACCGGCGCACCCCGGAGGAAATCCACGTGGTCACGGGGAGAACGTGCAAACTCCGTACAGACAGCACCCGTAGTCAGAATCGAAAGCGAGTCTCTAGCGCTGTAACCTATTGGAGGAACAGCACCTCATAATTCGCTCGGGCAGATTACAACACAATGGTATGAATATTGATTTCTCAAGCTTCAAGTAACCCTTGCATCCCCTCTCTCTCCGTCCCTCCCCCCCTCCCTAGTGATTGTTAATGTCACCCTGGTGAGTCTCATTGTCTGTGACTCGTTTTCACCTAGCCCACAGCTAACAACGGCCTGTTTCCTTTATCATCGTTACTTTTATGCATATCTTTCATTCATTTGTTCTATATCTCTCCATACCGCCGTCTATATCTCTCGTCTCCCTTTTCCCCCGACTCTCAGTCTGAAGAAGGGTCTCGACCCGAAACATCACCTATTCCTTTTCTCCAGAGATGCTGCCTGACCCGCTGAGTAACTCCAGCCTATTGTGTCCATCTACTCGATCACACGCTGGCAAGGCTGGTGGTCACGCTGAAGGCCAGATTGCATCATTCACTGGACCAGAGCGGCACATACAGAAATAATTGATTATGCGGCATTAAATAATTCATCCAAACATTCCAGCCATGGTGAATTCTTTCAGGAGCGTGCTGTGGGCTTGATTTTGTGTGTGGCTTCAATGATGGATAGGGTTTGGGCCACATTTTCAAGTTTACAGGGTCTTACGTTTGACCCGGCTTGCAACTTGCCAACCTCCGTGGGAACGGCTTAGGAAATTGTACAACAGAACCACATTTATCAACGGGCACAAACATGACAGCGGGTTTATCACAAGGTGAAAGCTACACTCTTAAAACACGTTCAGCACCGCAAGTGGATCCAAATCGCTGCTGCTAATTCACCTGGGGTCTGCTCCCCTAACATGGTCATTGTTAGAGCTTAAATGAATTAGAAGACTTTAGACTTGACTTTAGTCTTTCGAGATACAGCGCGGAATTTTCGAATGACATTTAGTGCTTGCTTCTTCTTAGACAATAGACAATAGACAATAGGTGCAGGAGTAGGCCATTCGACCCTTCGAGCCAGCACCGCCATTCAATGTGATCATGGCTGATCATCCCCAATCAGTACCCCGTTCCTGCCTTCTCCCCATATCCCCTGACTCCTCTATCTATAAGAGCCCTATCTAGCTCTCTCTTGAAAGTGTCCAGAGAACCGGCCTCCACCGCCCTCTGAGGCAGAGAATTCCACAGACTCACAACTCTCTGTGTGAAAAAGATGTTAAACTTCCTGTTTTTAGACTTTAGTTTGTACAACTTCTCTTTTGCGTAGCAAGGAGAGGGAAGAGTTACATTTCATGTTTTTCTCCGCTCCTTACAATGCCGTGTACGACAGTGATCGCAACTTCTACTGAAGTGTGGATGGCCGTTGGTTCACTAGAAGCTCATCCGCCCTTTGACAGGTCTTGTTTTTGGTCCTGCTGGGTGTCCACAGCCCCCTCCTCACCTGGCAAACCGGGTGGGGGAGACGGTTTAGTCGCCGACTATCCGACCATGGAGCAGGTAGCACGGGATTACATGGTACCCGTGGCGGGGGGAACTCCCCCCCCCCCGATCTGACCTGACTTTAGGGTTTAGAGATACAGCGAGGAAACAGGCCTTACGGCCCACCGCGTCCACGTCGACAAGCGATCACCCGCACACTAGCACTCTCCTACACACCAGGGAAATTTTACAAGTTACAGAAGCCAATTAACCTACAAACCTGCACGTCTTTGGAGTGTGGGAGGAAACTGGAGCACCCGGAGGAAACCCATGCAGGTCACGGGGAGAGCGTACAAACTTTGTGCAGACAGCACCCGTAGTCGGGATCGAACCCGGGTCCATGGTGCCAGCATCATAGTCATGGACGAGTCGCACCCCGGCCACTCCCTCTTCTCCCCTCTCCCTCAGGCAAGAGGTACAGAAGTGCGAAAATGCGCACCTCCAGATTCAGGGACAGTTTCTTCCCAGCTGTTATCAGGCAACTGAATCATCCTACCACCAACTAGAGAGCAGCCCTGAGCTACTATGTAGCCCATTCAACTCTCATTAATCAGACTTTATCTTGCACTAAACATTATTCCCTTTATCATGTATCCGTACACCACGAATGGCCCGATTGTAATCATGGATTGTCTTTCCGCTGACTGGATAGCACGTAGCCAAAGCTTTGCGCTGTACCTCGGTTCACGTTACAATAAACTAAACTGAACTGATTAAGGTAGAGGCAACAGATGCACCAGGTCCTGGTTGATCTCCATGGATCAAAGCCGCACCTTCAAAGTAAATACCTGAAGCCCTCGGCAGCCCAGAGATATTGAGCAGAAACATAGCATTTGTTTCATCCTTGAAGCCACTGCAATCATTTACTTTTGTTCAAACACCAAGAGGTTATAAGTTGTCTCCACCGTTATTCTTCGCTCTCAGCGAGTTTGAGATCTTCTGGGCTGACGAGAATATATTCTGGTTCGTCCCAAGTCGCTACAATACAGTTCCTCTTCCAATTTCCCATGAACCGTTCCATGGGATCTTGACCGCAATGGACATTTTTCTGTAACAGGTTGAAGATGTGTAGCTGTCAGGATATTAGAGTGGAGGAAATGGAAGGTGTAACGGTGCTGTACAGTGCTGAGGGCTAGAGAGTTTCAGAAGGCAATTTACCGTGGATGTAAAAGAAAGTTTTGACTTTCAGCAGCGCCAGAGACCCGGGTTTGATCCTTACCTCGGGTGCTTGTCCGCGCGGAGTTTGCACGTTCTCCCCGTGACCGCGTGGGTTTTCTCCAGTTGTTCCGGTTTCCTCCCACATTCCAATCACGTGCGGGTTTGCACGTTAATTGGCCCTTTGTAAAATTGCCCCCTAGTGTGTAAGGAGTGGATGTGAAGTTGGGAGAACATAGAGCTGGTGTGAACAAGTCAATGGTCGATGTGGACTCGGTGGGCTGAAGGGTCTTTCTCCATGCTGTATCATCAATCAAAAGTCAAGAGTCAAGTGTTTTATTGTCATATGTCCCAAAACAGCACAAAGAAATTCTTACTTGCTGCAGCACAACATGTAAACATACTGTACTGTAAAACTCATGGTAAACAACAAAAAAAGTACAAAATATATGTGTGTGACCGTGTGTGTGTGTGTGTGTGTATGTGTGTGTACGTGTATGTGTGTGTGTACGTGTGTATACGTATATATATATGCATATGTAAATATGTATGTGTGAGTGTGCATATATATATACTGTGTGAATATATATATATGTATGTGTGTATGTGTGTGTGTGTATGTTTTATATATATACAGTATATATATATATGTCTGTTTTCTGTATATCTATCTAGTTTCTATCTATGCATGTTTGCCCATGTGATCCTGGAACTACGCCAAAGCTGTACACAATAGCACTAAAATGTTTGGCCACCTTACTCACCATTGCCCTGTGGTTGTTTTGTGTCAAGTTTCGTTCAGATTGATGTTATATTTCACAAGTTATTGACATTTAAAATTTACAAAACCCCATTTTGAGAAAGAATCACTTCAACACTTCAGTGCTGGCAGTTGCAGCTATGACATCACAATGGAATCTCATTTGCAACAATGTTCCAACCATAGAACACTTAGTCCTGGCAGAGTGAGGATGAACAGGAGGGGGAGGGGCAGAGTGAGGATGAACAGGAGGGGGAGGGGCAGAGTGAGGATGAACAGGAGGGGGAGGGGCAGAGTGAGGATGAACAGGAGGGGGAGGGGCAGAGTGAGGATGAACAGGAGGGGGAGGGGCAGAGTGAGGATGAACAGGAGGGGGAGGGGCAGAGTGAGGATGAACAGGAGGGGGGGGGGCAGAGTGAGGATGAACAGGAGGGGGGAGGGGGCAGAGTGAGGATGAGCAGGAGGGGGAGGGGCAGAGTGAGGATGAACAGGAGGGGGAGGGGCAGAGTGAGGATGAACAGGAGGGGGAGGGGCAGAGTGAGGATGAACAGGAGGGGGAGGGGCAGAGTGAGGATGAACAGGAGGGGGAGGGGCAGAATGAGGATGAACAGGAGGGGGAGGGGCAGAGTGAGGATGAACAGGAGGGGGAGGGGCAGAGTGAGGATGAGCAGGAGGGGGAGGGGCAGAGTGAGGATGAACAGGAGGGGGAGGGGCAGAGTGAGGATGAACAGGAGGGGGAGGGAGTGCTGGGTGAGGCAGGGGAAGTGGAATCGAATTTTTTTTTAAAGTCCTGGCAGCAAGTGCTTGCATTTTTTTAAACGTTTAAAAAGAGGGGAGGATGAGGGGCTATGCGTGAGTGGTGGAATATTGCGTTGGGGGAACGGTTTGCGTTGGGGGATGGGTGAGTGGTGGAATATTGCTTTGGGGGAGCGGGTTGCGTTGGGGGACCAGACGTCCCGTGTGTCAGGGACCCATTGGGGGAACGGGTTGCGTTGGGGGAACAGGTGAGTGGTGGCATCTTACTTTGGGGGAACGGGTTACTTTGGGGGACCAGGCCTCCCGTGGGGCTATGGGTGAATGGTGGAATATTGCATTGGGGGAAAGGGTTGCGTCGGGGAACCAGGCCTCCTGTGTGACAGGGACCCAACGGGTCCCACGATCTATTATATATATATAAAACATGTACATCCCCACAAATACACACACACACACACACACACACACAAATATATATATATATATGTATATATAATACTAGACTAAGTGGTACACGTTGGGTCCCATGTTCACACGGGAGGGCTGGTCCCCAACGCAATATTCCACCTCTCCACCAATTCCAATATTGGTGGCCAGTGGGGGGGGGTCTTTCTGGAGTGCTGGTATGGGTATTGTTGGCTGCAGGGACTACTGGTCTCGAGAGGGCTAGTATGGACATTGTGGGCCAAATGGATTATTGGGGTGGCAGCTCAGTGCCTCAAGCCTGATGTGCTGGCAGCTCACTCACGGCTGGTGGGCTGGCAGTTGACTCACGGCTATTCCTTGAAATTCCATTTCAAGCAGAGTGCTAGGCC
Source organism: Malacoraja senta (assembly GCA_038087875.1). Lineage (NCBI taxonomy): Eukaryota > Metazoa > Chordata > Chondrichthyes > Rajiformes > Rajidae > Malacoraja > Malacoraja senta. The sequence goes on along the minus strand of CM075982.1, from coordinate 3,705,841 downwards.
ACCAAATTCAAATCCATTTTCCTACCATTTCAAGCAGGGTGCAAGGCCACAAAATTCAAGTTCATCTAAAATCAATGTAGTTCAAACAGGAAGTTGTCAAGTTTAGCCAAACAACCATTTGCACTGCCTTTTTACTTCAACCCAACACCCCCCCAACAACCATTAGCACTGTCATTTTTACTTCAACCCAAAAAAAAACAAACAACCATTTGCACTGCCTTTTTACTTCAACCCCAAACTCCCCCCCAAACAACCATTTGCACTGCCTCTTTACTTCAACCCCCAAACCCCCCCCAAACAACCATTTGCCACATTAAGGGCACACAGTTGAGTTGACATGTGTTCAGTGTTATTCAGAGCTCAGAGAGACGTGAACCTCTCAGTTCCCCCCCATCTTGCAGAGACTGAGTGAGGCACACCACTTCCGGGTTTTATAGTCTCTCCCCCCTCCCACCAGCAGGGGCACCAGAGAGAATGGCAACATTTTTTAAAACATTAATATATCTCTGATTGTTCATCGATGGGAAAAATCCTCCAGTCCTGGCAGGCGGAGGGGGGCTCTGAGCGAGGTGGCCAAAAATGACAGCCGTAGGTGGCAGCGTTCTCTCGGAAATCACAGCACAGCGCAGCCAAAAGCGGTCAAGATCTTACTTTTAGTAATATAGATATACTATATAATATGTGTGTGTGTGTGCGTGTGTGCGTAAATGTGGTCAATGTAGTTCGGAGCTTATTTGGAGGTTGTAGTGTTTAAAAGCCTGATGGTTGTAGGGAAGAAGCTGTTCCTGAACCTGGACGGAATCAAGGGATATGGGGAGCACGCAGGAACGGGGTACTGATTTTGAATGATCAGCCATGATCGTATTGAATGGCGGTGCTGGAAGGGCCGAATGGCCTACTCCTGCGCCTATTTTCGATGTTTCTATGTTTCAGGCTCCCACATGTTCCACACCCATTAAGCACAAGAGCACGAACTGTAGACATTATTTTATTCCACCTGTGCTTTGATTACTGGGCTTGGCTTCCAGTCTGAGTGATCACTCTTGGCCGACCTTTCGTGCAGCATTATAAGATCAGTCATGAAATTTAAATTACACTTTACAAAAACAGAAAGACGAATTTATGCGAAAAGCAAAGCGAACACCTGTTCTGATTTTTTTTTTTTTACCTCTTCAGAGAAAAATGACCAATAAAGAAATCTTTCGTTTCGGGAGCCAACAGCACTCTATTAATCATTGGAACGATGAATTTGGCTCATCTCGTGGTTGGTGTAATCAGCATAACTGAACTACAAGTCATCCTAATGCCTTCACTGTCAATTAGTGTTTTTTAGTTTAGCTTAGTTTAGTTTCGAGATACTGCGCGGAAACATGCCCTTCGGCCCACCGAGTCCGTGCTGACCAGCGATCCCCGATCAGGCCCTTCATCCATGCAAAACCAAGCTGCCCCAGCTAAGCAAGCTCCATCTAAGCTATGTTTAAGGACTGCACAGTGGCGTAGCAGTAGAGTTGCTGCCTTACAGCGCCAGAGACCCAAGTTTGATCCTCACCACGAGATCCAGATTTTGGACCATCAAGTCTACTCGCCATTCAATCATCAAATTCATCTTTCCCGCTGCACCCCTTTAGTTTAATTTCGTTCAGAGATACAGCGTGGGAACATGCCCTTCGGTTCACCGATTCCGCACCGACCAGCGATCCCCGCACACTAACACTAACCTACGCACACCAAGGGCAATTTACAATGATGCCAAGCCAATTAACCTACAAACCTGTGCATCCTTAGACTGTGGGAGGAAACCGAAGATCTTGGAGAAAACCCACGCAGGACACGGGGAGAACGTACGAACTCCGTCCAGACAGCGGCCGTAGTCAGGATCAAACCCTGGTCCCTGGCGCTGCAAGGCAGCAACTCTACAGCTGCCCCACCATGTTCGTCCATTCTACTGCCTTTTCCCCATAACCGCTGACACCCGTACTAATCAAGTAAGTACGTTTATTGGCCAAGTATTCACATACAAGGAATTTGCCTTGGTGCTCCGCCCACAAGTAACAACATGACCTACAGTGACAGTTACGAATGACTCAGAAAACACTAAACATTAATAATAATAAAACATTAATGATAAAACACCATTGATCAAGCATGTGAACCAACAAAATACCAGATCAAAGGGAGGCTACAGATTTTTGGCTGTTGAGTAAAGCAACTACTCGTGGATAAAAACTGTTTTTATGTCTGGCTGTGGCAGCTTTGACAGTCCGGAGTCGCCTTCCAGAGGGAAGTGATTCAAAGAGTTTGTGGCCAGGGTGAGAGGGGTCAGAGATGATCTTGCCCGCTCGCTTCCTGGCCCTTGCAGTGTACAGTTCATCAATGGAGGGAAGGTTGCAGCCAATAATCTTCTCTGCTGATCGAACGATTTGCTGCAGCCTCCGGGTGTCGTGCTTGGTGGCTGAGCCAAACCAGACCATGATGGAGAAGGTGAGGACAGACTCTATGATGGCCGTGTAGAATTGGACCATCATTGCCTGTGGCAGATTGTGCTTCCTCAGCTGCCGTAGGAAGTACATCCTCTGTTGGGCCTTTTTGACTGTGGAGTCGATGGTGGCCCCCCACTTAAGGTCCTTGGAGATGATGGTTCCCAGGAACTTAAAAGACTCCACAGATGTGACTGTGGTGTTGTTGATGGTGGGTGGGGTGAGGGGAGGGGGAGCTCTCCTAAAGTCTACAATCAATTCCACTGTCTTAAGAGCATTGAGCTCCAGGTTGTTGCAATGGCACCAGGACACCAGCTGTGACACTTCCTGTCTGTAGGCAGATTCCTCCCCATCCTGGATCAGTTTCACATGCTGCTTCCTGTCTGTCAGGAAGCTGGTGATCCACCGACAGAGGGGTTCAGGCACAGTCGAAAAGTTTGGAGTGTAGTAGCTCTGGCACAATGGTGTTGGATGCAGAGCTAAAATCAACAAACAGGATCCTCGCATAGGTCCCCTGGCGGTCTAGGTGCTGGAGGATGAAGTGCAGGCCCAGGTTGACTGCATCATCCACAGATCTATTGGCCCGATATGCAAACTGCAGAGGGTCCAGCAGGGGGATCGTGATATTTTTCAGCTTGGCCAGCACAAGCCTTTCGAGTGTCTTCATGACTACAGAGGTCAGTGCGACAGGCCTGTAGTCATTTAGACAAGTAATCCTTGTCTTTTTGGGTACAGGGACAATAGTGGAGACTTTGAAGCAGGCAGGGACAGTACATGTTTGCAGGAACTGGTTAAAAATGTCTGTATAGACCAGTGCCAGTTGTTTGGCACAGAGCTTGAGAGTAGAGGGGGAAACATTGTCAGGTCCTGGAGATTTCCGGCTGTTCTGTCTTCTGAAAAGCCTCTCCACCTCCTCTATTTTTATTGTTGACGAAGTGATGTTGTTCAGCAAGAAAGGTGTGGGTGATTGGGTGTGAAGTGGTGATTGGAGAGGGGTGGGTGTACAAGGGCCCAGTCTTTGCAGACTGAGGTCAGGCTGTGAGTGGGTGTGAAGTGTTGGTTGGGGTGAGAAATGGTCCAGACTTTTTATACTGGAGTCTTGCCTTAAGTAGGTGTGAAGTGGTGAATGGGAAGGAGAAGGTGCAGGGTCCATTCTTTGCAGACTGTGTGTTAAAGAAGGAACTGCAGATGCTGGAAAATCGAAAGTCAGACCCCAGTCTACCTTTGCAGACTGGGGTCTGACTGTGTTGGTTGGGGAGGGGAGAGGGAGGGGGAGGGGGTACCAGGGTTATGTTTCTGGTTTTCAAACCTGCAGTAAAACTCATTCAGGTCGTTGGTCAGCTGACAATTGTCCAAAGAGCGGGGGGCTTTCCTCTTGTAGCTGGTGATTTCTTGCAAGCCCTTCCAAACTGAAGAGGAGCCACCAGCTGAGAACTTGCTCCTCAACTTCTCAGAGTACCTTACCTTGGCAGCTCTGATTCCTCTTCTCAGCTGGTACTTGGCCTGCCTGTAGAGGTCTGACAATCTCGACCTTACAAATACCCAATGACACACTCCACAGCCGTCTTTGGCAATGAATCCCACAGATTCACCACCCTCTGATGAAATAAATTCCTCCTCACCTCCTTTCTAAAAGTACACCCTTTTATTATGAGGCCGTGACCTCTGCTCCTAGACTCTCCCACCAGTGGAAACATCCTCTCCACATCCACTCTAGCCAGGCCTTTCACTATTCGGGAAGTTTCAATGCGGTTCCCCCCCCTCAACCTTCTAAACTCAACCGTGAGACAAGGGAATCATCACTGTTCTTTGAAGTCAATTCTCAAACTAGCGTTGGTTTAGTTTTGTTTAGTTTTGTTTATTGTCACGTGTACCGAGGTACAGTGATGAACTTTTGTTGCGTGCTAACCAGTCAGCGGGAAGACAATACGTGATTACAATCGACCCATTCACAGTGTGCAGTTGGGGTGGGAGATTGCAACCTTCACATGGTCCAC
>CM075982.1:3671997-3701167 GCA_038087875.1 Malacoraja senta | reverse complement strand
GTTAGTCCGTAAACTGTTAGCAAGACAGTGTAAATGTAATGTTTTCCTCGCTGTGTGATTCTATGACTCCAAAGACACGAGCGATGGCCTAATGATGCCTATCTGATGATGAGCACAGCAGTTTACCCAGTGAATTGGCCAACGTCCATGCTTCAACCAAGGGACAGCAATTAGAGACTGCAGGAATCCATCTTGTTGCTGTTAATTGGTTCCTGTGTTGGACAACGTTACAACATTGACCACACGTCCAATTTCCATCAACTCCATCCGCTCGCGTCCAGCGAACCGACCTCCATCACCCTGCCTGGCCATCCTCAACCCTCGCCAACACTCGTGCTCTTGAAGGGGGGGGAAGGGAGGGAGGGAGGAAGGGAGGGAGGGAAGGAGGGAAGGAGTGAGGGAAGAAGGAGGGATGGAGGGAAGGAGGGGAAGGAGGGAAGGGAAGGAGGGATGGAGGGAGGGAGGGAAGGAAGGAGGGAAGGAGGGAAGGAGGGAAGGAGGGAGGGAGGGAGGGAAGGAGGGAAGGAGGGAAGGAGGGAAGGAAGGGAGGGAAGGAGGGAAGGAAGGAAGGAGGGAAAGGAAGGAAGGAAGGAGGGAAGGGGGGGTGGAGGGAGGGAGGGAGAGAGGGAGGAAGGGAAGGAGGGAGGGAGGGAAGGAGGGAGAGAAGGAGTGGGGAGGGAGGGAGGGAGGGAGGGGAGAAGGATGGAAGGATGGAGGGAGGGAGGGAAGGAGGGAAGGGTGGAGGGAAGGAGGGAGGGAAGGAGGGAGGGAGTGGGAAGGAGGGTGAGGGGCCGCCTCCCGCCATCGACCTTGATGATGCGGAAAGCAAGATGAGAGAACAAGATGTTTTTGTTTATTTTTAGTTTAGTTTAGAGATACAGCGCGGAAACAGGCCCTTCGCCCATCGGTCTGCGCCGACCAGCGATCCCCGCACATTAACGCTATCCTACACACTGTGGATATTTTTACATTTGCATGAAGCCACGGCAGCACGGTGGCGCAGCGGTAGAGTTGCTGCCTCACAGCGCTGGAGACCGGGTTCAGTCGCAATTACAGGTGCTGTCGGTACGGAGTGCGTACGTTCTCCCTGTGACCTGCGTGGGTTTACTGTGAGATCTTCAGTTTGTAGGTTAATTGGCTTGGTATACGTGTAAATTATCTCTAGTGGGTGTAGGTTAGTGTCAGTGTGCGGGGATCGCTGGTCGGCACGGACACGTTGGGCCGAAGGGCCTGTATCTCTAAACTAAACTAAACTAAAAACCAATTAACCTACAAACCTGTACGTCTTTGGAGTGTGGGAGGAAACCGGAGCACCCGGAGAAAACCCACAGGGAGAACGTACAAACTCCGTATAGACAGCGCCCGTAGTCAGGATCGAACCCCGGGTTTCTGGCGCTGTGAGGCAGAGGCTCCATCGCTGCACCACCGTGCCGCCCTAACGCCCGGTCTTAACACAAATCATGGAGCCCATGAGGAATGAATCGGGTAGATGCTCAGAATCTCTTGCCCAGGGTAGAGGAATCGAGGACCAGAGGAGATAGGTTTAAGGTGAAGGAGAAAAGATTCAATTGGAATCTGAGGGGCAGCTTTGTCACACAGAGGGTGGTGGGTGAATGGAACGAGCTGCCGGAGGAGGCAGTTGAGGCAGGGACCATCCCAAAGTTGGAGAAACACGGTGGCACAGCGGTAGAGTTGCTGCCTTACAGCGAATGCAGCGCCGGAGACCCGGGTTCGATCCCGACTACAGGTGCTGTCTGTACGGAGTTTGCATGTTCTCCCCGTGAACTGTGTGGATTTTCTCCGAGATCTTCGTTTTTCTCCCACCCTCCAAAGATGCACGGGTTTGTATGTTAATTGGCTTGGTAAATGTAAAAAATGTTGTCCCTAGTGGGTGTAGGATGGTGTTAATGCGCGGGGATAGCTGGTCGGCGCGGACCCGGTGGGCCGAAGGGCCTGTTTCCGCGCTGTATCACTCTATGACTCTGTGAGTCTATACTGGCACAGTGCTCCCACCTACATTGACTCTGTTGCCATTTCTCTCTCCAGATGAACACTCTGTTCCCTCGCCGTCTGGACCGTCATGTACAACTGTTCATCAGCGTGAAGCAATGGGCTGTAAGACGTGTCCAGCTGTCTGTGTTGATATGGTCTGGCTCACGGTCATATTTGATCCCATCCCAATAACACTTTGATGGCTCACCAGTTCATACGTAGTATGTTCATAAGTTCCCGCAGCAGAATTCAGGCCGTTCGGCCCATCATTCTCCCCGTGTCCTGCATGGGTTTTCCCGGGAGCTCTGGTTTCCACCCACACTCCAAAGAATGTGCAACAGGGCCAGCGATCCCGGTTCGATCCTGGCCACGGGTGCTGTCTGTATGGGAGTTGTCCGTTCTCCCCCCGTGACCTGCGTGGGTTTTCTCTGGGTGCACCGGTTTCCTCCCACACTCCAAAGAAGTGCAGGTTCGAGGGCTAATTAGGTTTGGTAAAATTGTAAATTGGCCCTAGTGTGTGTAGGATAGCGTTGGGGTGTCGGGGACTGCTGGTCGGCGCGGACTCGGTAGGACGAAAGGCCTGTTTCCGTGCTTTATATCTGAACTAAACTATGCACTGAATCAGGCCATTTGATCTACAATTGTCTCTACTGAACTCAATAACAAGATAACATAATCTCTGCCTGCACATGAGCCACAACCCCTCCATTCCCTGCACATCCATGTGCCCAACTAAAGCTTCTTAAAAGCCACTAGTGTATGTGCCTCCACCACCACCCCTGGCACCGAGTTCTAGGCCCCCACCGCCCTTGTCCCGCACATCTGCTTCAACATTTGCTCCCCTCACCTTAAACCGATGCCCTCAAGTCTTTGAACATTTTCACCCTGAGTATTCTGAGGCTATGTCCTGGACTCTCCCACGAGTCCCACGGACTCTCCCAGCAACTCTGCCCGAGGTGTCACCGTGCCGCCAGGCTAAAGCTGAGCTCAATGGATGCTCATTCGAAAGTTTTGCACATTATTGTCCCAAAGCAGGCAACATTGCTCTTGTGATCTCCTCTACTGCGTCAGAAGTTGAGGATGGCATGGTGACGCAGCGGTAGAGTCACTGCCTTACAGATTGTAAATTGTCCCGAGTGTGTAGGATAGTGTCAGTGTGCGGGGATCGCTGGTCGGCGCGGGCACAGTGGGCTGAAGATGGACAATAGACAATAGGTGCAGGAATAGGTCATTCGGCCCTTCGAGCCAGCACTGCCATTCACTGTGATCATGGCTGATCATTCCCAATCAGTACCCCGTTCCTGCCTTCTCCCCATATCCCCTGACTCCGCTATCTTTAAGAGCCCTATCTAGCTCTCTCTTGAAAGTATCCAGAGAACCATAGTGGAAACATCCTCTCCACATCCCACTCTATCCAGTCCTTTTACTCCTTACATCCTCTTCAAAGCTTCCAAACTCTTCCCGTATTCAATGGAATGAATTTAGCGTTAACAAACAAGGAATAACTTCAAGGCAATTCTGCCGACAAAGAGCACCTTGGAAGATTCAAACCACAAACAGCACAACTATACAGCGAGATAAATTCATGTTTATTTGATTGAATATATTTTAAGGACGTTACATGATTAATAAGCCAAGGCTAATATGAATGATATTTTTTTCCACTGCTTTCTGTAAAGCATTTGATGTTCGTACCTAACATAGCTCATGCTAAAGTTAATCAGAAATTTCTGACTGACAAAAAATGATCAATAGAACAGCCATGGATGAATTTTATGCAATTTTGCTCACTGTGAAGCTCGTGAAAGAAGTTAACAACAAACTATATGACAATGTGGCTACCTAAGCGCATTTATGTTCATTTGATTGGATTTATTTTGAAGATGTAACGTGATTAATCGGGCAAGATAAATATGATGGATATTTTCCTACCCGGCCTTATAAAAATGCATTTGATATTCCCTGGCAATGGAGTTCTGCCCCAAAGTCAACAACAGGTATGCAGGAAGGAAGTGCAGATGCTGGTTTGTACCGGAGATAAGACACAAAGTGCTGGAGTAACTCAGTGGGACAGGCGGATTCTCTGGAGAAAAAGGATGGGTGGCGTTTCGGGTTGAGACCCTTCTTCAGACAGTCGATCTTTGACTGACTAAGAATGTTAGTCATAGAGTCAAGCAGCACGGAAAGAGGCCCTTCGGCCCACCTTGCCCATGCTGTCCAAGATCTCCCATCTAAGTCGGTCCCATTTGCCTGCATTTGGCCCATGTTCCTCCATGTCTTTCCCATCCATGAATGCCCAATTGTCTTTTAAATGCCTCCTCAACTCTTTGCTCTGGCAGCTTGTTCCATATACCCACCACCCTCTCAGTTGAAAAAGGGGCGGCCCGGTGGCTTAGCGGTAGAGCTGCTGCCTCACAGCGCCAGAGACCCGGGTTCGATCCTGACTACGGGTGCTGTCTGTACGGAGTTTGTACGTTCTCTCCGTGGCCCGCGTGGGTTTACTCCGGGTGCTCCGGTTCTCTCCCACATCCCAAAGACGTACAGGTTTGTAGGTTAATTGGCTTGGTATCATTGTAAAATGATCCCTGCTGTGTGTAGGATAGCGTTAGAGTGTGGGGATCGCAGGTTGGCGCTGACTCGCTGGGCCAAAGCACTTGTTTCCACCGCTGTATCTCTAAACTAAACTAAGCCTAACTAGTGTATGTAGGATAGTGTTAATGTACGGGATGATCGCTGGTTTGGGCCCCATATCTGAGGAAGGATGTGCTGGCTCTGGAGAGGGTCCAGTTTACAAGAATGATCCCAGGAATGAGTGGGTTAGCATATGATGAGCGTTTGACAGCACTGGGCCTGTACTCGCTGGAGTTTAGAAGGATGAGTGGAGACATCATTGAAACTTACAGAATAATGAAAGGCCTGGATAGAGTGGATGTGAAAAGGATGTATCCACTGGTGGGAGAGTCTAGGGACCAGAGGTCACAGCCTCAGTATTAAAGGGCGCTCTTTTAGAAAGGAGTGAGGAGGAAACTTCTTTATTCAGAGGGTGGTTCATCTGCGGAACTCGTTGTCACAGAGGCCAAGTCAGTGGATATTTTTTAAGGCGGAGTTCTTGACACCTGTTCTAATCAAGTTCTTGATTAGAACGGGTGTCAAGGGTTATGGGGAGAAAGCAGGAAAATGGGATTAGGAGGCAGATATCAGCCATGATTGAATGGCGGAGTGGACACGATGGGCCGAATGACCCAATTCTACTCCGATTAGCTTGTGAACTTGTGGTTGGCGTGGACTCGGCGGGCCGAAGGGCCTGTTTCCGCGCTGTATCTCCTGACAACTAAAAGTCTAAATGTCTGACACAGTGTGAAACGTGAGAACATGTCGTGTGAACAGACACTGGATTGTAATGGTGTGAGTATCCGTTAGATTCACAGTATCAGCTACAGCTGACGGAATTGCTGAACATGGACGGTGTGGGAGCAATGAGCCGTTCATTTTCCCTCCCCACTGATGGTACTGTATCTGCTGTTTAATGTCATGTGGAAAAGTTATTAAACATTATTCTATTCTTTAATAATACAATTACTCTCTACCTAATTAGTCTATCATTTTCCACCTGTGTGTCCACTACATGTACACTATTATTAATTTTCTTTCATTTTCATTCATTTCTTTCATCCCAGTTCTCTATGCTGCAGCAGTGTTGTAGTTTAGTTTAGTTTCATGTAGTTCAGAGGTACAGCACGGAAACAGGCCCCTTCGGCCCACCGAGCCCGCACCGACCAGCGACGCCCGCACACTAACACTATCCTACACCCGCCAGGGACATTTTTACATTTACACCAAGCCAATTAATCTACAAACCTGCACGTCTTTTGGAGTGTGGGAGGAAACCGAAGATGTTGGAGAAAACCCACGCGGGTCACGCGGGGAGAACGTACAAACTCCGTACAGACTACCAAGAGCGGAACTCGCTATCAAAACATGGAGGGGACAGGGGACACAATTTTTTGGCGGCCACGCGCGCATGCGCACACTCACACACACACACGCGCGCGAGGCTTCGGAGGCTCAATCCAGCGTTAAATGCAGCTCAACTGCCTGTCTCACCGGGTTAACTACATCCCTGCCTGGACTGACTGGACACCAGCGTTGCTTCTCCGCGCTGGCCATATTTCCCGCAAGTCCAGGAAGGGTTATGAGTTCACCTGCGGGACAGGCAGAGTTAGCTGGGTTTAGCACTGCTACTCTGCGCTGGCCCATCTGACTGCCGACCAAAGATCCTATAGCGGAGGATCTTTGCTGCCGACCTCTCTGGCCACCCGTGGGGGGGGGGCACTCGGGTGGGGACGGGACAACGCCGGAGACCCGGCCGGGATCGATCCTGGCTGCGGATGAGGCGCAGGTCTGTGCCACGTCTCCCTCCTCCAATCATCGCGCTGAATCATGTCCCGCCCCCATTGCCTGCTGACCGACGTCTCTCTCGTCCAATCATCGCCCTCGATCAGCAGTCCCACCCCACTGTCTCGCGGAAAGCGGAGATTTTAAATTCCGGGTGACAAAAACTTGGGGGGGGGGGATGTCCCCCACCTCTCAAAACATGGAGGGGATGTGTCCCCTCTGCCCCCCCCCCCCGGGTTTTCCGCCCCTGCAGACTACGCCCGTGGTCAGGATCGAACTGGGGTCTCTGGTGCTGTGAGGCAGCAACTCTACCGCTGCTCCACCTTGCTGCCCACGTGGGGATTGGAGGCAAGGAATTGCAGATGCTGAAATCTTGAGCAAAACACAAAGTGCTGGAGGAACTCAGCAGTTTAATTTGGTTTAGTTAATTATTGTCACATGCACAGAGGTACAGTGAAAAGCTTTTGTTGCCTACTATCCAGTCACAGATATGACTATGCATGAATACGTGAATCAAGCTGACCACAGTGCACAGTTAAAGGATAGAGGATACATTATTTAGTGCAAGGTGTAATGTAGGATCTGTGGAGGAATGGACCGATGACGTTTCAGGTCAAGACTCTTCTTCAGACTGATGGAGTAGGGTGGAGAAAGCTGGAAAAGAGACTTTCGGACCTTCACTTACCGCCAACACCACCACCCCTCCTTCTCATGGCCGACCATCGGTTCATGAATTGGATAGGGTGCTGGACTTTGCGGTCCAAAACACCTCAGCTGGCCCGCCGGGCCAACTCATCATTCACCCAGCCACGGCCGAGTTGGTCAACGAATTGCCGTCAGGAATTTGTCCCGTATTTTGACCTTCCATTCTTTATTTGGGAGTGAGAAAGTTGGCAACCCTAGGGCCTGTAGATGTTGGGAAATATCTGGGTCTTTCTCCAGTTTCCCCTCCTCCGTCCTCTCATCTCCCAAACCCAAGATTTCTACGGCTTCTGTAAATTTGACGCTGGGCTCCGATGACTTTGAAGAGAGACTCTTTGTCCATTGACTCCATCTACACCTCACGCTGCCTCGGCAAGGCCAGCAGCATCATCAAGGACCAGTCTCACCCGGCCACTCCCTCTTCTCTCCTCTGGCAAAAGGTACAGAAGTGTGAAAACGCACACCTCCAGATTCAGGGACAGTTTCTTCCCAGCTGTTATCAGGCAACTGAACCATCCTACCACAACCAGAGAGCAGCGCTGAACTACTATCTACCACACTTGAGACTCTCAGACTATCTTTGATCAGACTTTACTGGCTTTACCTTGCATGAAACGTTATACATATTATTCCCTTGATCATGTATCTGTACATTGTGTACGGCTCCAGTGTAGGCATTTCTGGTTAGCACGCAACAAAAGCTTTTCACTGTACCTCGCTACACGTGACAATAACTAAACCAAAATGAACTATACCTCTTCAGAAGAAAACGTTTCAAAAACCTAAAATGAGGAGAAATACATTGGGACTCTCAGGGTATTTTGGTGGGATAGTATTGAACGGAGTCCTCACAGCTCAGGAGTAAGGCGTTAAATTGTGATTATTTTGGAAGGCGGTCGTCAATAAGCTCTTTACGTTTAATGTGCGTGATTGGGAAATGAACATATGCAGACACACTTACAGCTGGATGAGGTGGGACAGTTTGGCCAAGACTTAAGAGCATCCGACTACAGGTGCTGTCTGTACGGAGTTTGTACGTTCTCCCCGTGACCTGCGTGGGTTTTCCCCGGGCGCTCCGGTTTCCTCCCACACCCCAAAGATGCACAGGTTTGTAGGTTAATTGGCTTGGTATAAATGGTAAATTGTCCTTGGTGGGCCAAAGGGCCTGTTTCCACTCTGTATCTCGTAAGTAAAAGTGAATTTAATCTTTTTATTTGAATTTCACGGCAATTTACATACATACAATAATAAGACAGTAATAATCAAGGCATAATTGTACAACAGTATGTAAGCGATCCTCAAAACCCTTACCCATACCCACTTCAACCTTCAACCCACCCAAGTCAGGTCGGAGCCAAACGGGGACAAACAACACTCACATACGTACACATCCACACACATATGGTAGAATAGACGAAACAAAATGTGCTATATAAAGATTTTTTTTTTTTTATTTAAAAAAATTTAAAAAAGAGTATATATATATATATACATATATATATATATACATACACATCTAAATAAACAATTGTAGGGAGGGGGGGATTAAGGGGAAAGCAGCTGCGTAAGTAAAAGTGAAAGAAACCAGAGCACCCAGAGAAACGCAGTAACTCTACCACTGTGCCAACGTGCCCCATTTTAATATTTATCTATTTAATATTTGTGCAGTGCATGTTTTTTTTGCAAAGCTGGACAGCCAGGGGAAGCTCCCCGGAGTAAAGTTTACCTTTGAAGAAACGCTACTCACACAGAGAGAACAAGCTCAGCTTGCAGATGAATTGTCTTTACATCCCAAATCTGTAAATAAATTGGATGAAAGCAGGTGAAGGTAATTCTCTGCCTTGTGGTTTGTTTGTAGATCAGTATGTGTGTTGCAAGCAGCTCAGAGAGAAAACATGTAAACAGCCCGCAGAGAGAAACCTCGCAACAGTTAGCGAAATGCAATTGCACAACATCACAGCCATTACTGAGTGAAAGATTCAATCCAGTTGTCAGAATTCCTTTGGTTAAAAAATATTTTCCTTTATGCTGGAAAGTGTGCAGAGAAGATTTACGAGGATCACAATACAATACAATAATACTTTATTAGCCAAGTTTGTTTTGCAACATACGAGGATTTTCATTTGCCAAGTCAGTCAGACAAATAAAAAGCAACGGAACATACAAAATACATTTTAACATAAACATCCACCACAGTGACTCCTCCACATTTCTCACTGTGATGGAAGGCGAAAAAAAGTTCAATCGCTTCCCTTCTTTGTTTCACACGATTGGGGTCCTCGAGCCCTCCGTTGACGGGACGATCTTGACCCCTGTAGCCGGCAGTGTTTGGGCCCTCCGCGTCGAGGCGATCTGTTCCTGCATCGGGGGGATGTCAGCTCCCCCCGCGCTGGACGATCGAACCTCGCGTCGGGGCTGGTCGAGCCTTCCGCGACGTTGGAGCTCCCGACATCCACGGCCTCTCCCGAGACTGCGAGCTCCCGATGTGAAGTCGCAGGCCGCGGTTGGAGCGATCCCAGGCAAGGGATCGACTCCGATGTAAGTCCACGCCCCGCGGTGGGGCCCGAGGTCAGTCCGAGGAGGCCTCCAGCTCCATCGATGGCAGGCCACAGAGCGACCGGAGAATGCGATCCGAAAGTTAACCGCATCTCCAGCAAGATAAGAAACTGAAAATAAAAGTTTCCCCCGACCCCCCCCCCCCCCACATAAAACAAACCGGCGAACATTTACACAAACTTTTAACACGCAATAAAAAAAATTAAAAAAGCGAAAAAAACAAACAGACTGTTGGCGGGGCTGCCAATCGTACGGTGCTCCTGGTGTTGCCAGAAGTCAGGGACCCGAGTTCGATCCTGACTATGGGTGCTGTCTGTACGGAGTTTGTACGTTCTCCCCGTGACCTGCGTGGGTTTTCCCCGGGTGACTGTAGATTGATTGGCTTCGGTAAAAAAAAAACGAAAATTGTCCCTAGTGTGTGTAAGATAGTGTTAGTGTATGGGGTGGTCGCTGGTTGGCACAGACTCGGTGGGCCGGAGGCCCTGTTTCCACGCTGTATCTCTAAACTATACTAAAAATAAGCAAAAAAAACTGTCTCCAAATAAATTTGCCTGTTCAATGATCACTCTTCCTAGGATTCCTTCATCGTTCATTGCAAATGTTGGATTATGATTTCTGGAGCGTCTGATAATTCAGTAGCAAAACTAGGCCTGTACTCGCTGGAGTTTAGAAGGATGAGGGGCGACCTCATTGAAACTTACCGAATAGTGAAAGGCCTGGACAGAGTGGATGTGGAGAGGATGTTTCCACTAGTGGGAGAGTCTAGGACCAGAGGGCACAGTCTCAATATAAAACAACGTACCTTTAGAAAGGAGATACGAAGGAATTTCTTCCATCAGTGGGTGGTGAATCTGTGGAATTCATTGCCACAGAAGGCTGTGGAGGCCAAGTCAATGGATATTTTTAAGGTGGAGATTTACTGATTCCTGGTTAGTACGGGTGTTATGGGGAGAAGGCAGGAGAATGGAGTTGAGAGGGAAAGATAGATCCGCCATGATTGAATGGTGGAGTAGACTTGATGGCCTAATTCTGCTCCTGGAACCTATGACGTGGGAGGAAGTAGGCAGGGTAACGGACTTGCTGAAGGCTCTTCTCAATGTGGATGCCACCAAGGAGCCACGGGACAGGCGATTGTGTGAAGCCAGGCCTTCAACAACATGTTCCGGTACAGTGTGTGCCCTGAAAATACCAGTGTTTAGAAATTAAACCAATTCACTGGGATGGCCAGGTTAGTGTTAAATTTCCAACAGGTTGCTAAGCAACACTTCCCAGCACTTCCCAGCATGCACAGAATAGGTCACAGACCTTTGAAGTGGAATTTGGTCGGATTTGCAATGGCAAATTCCGTGGACAATTCCAAGTTTTTCCATAATTAGTCGTACAGCGTGAAAACAGGCCCTTCGGCCCAACTTGCCCACGCCTAACAACATGCCCCATCTACAGTAGTCTCACCTGCCCACTTTTGGCCCATATCCCTCTAAACCTTTTCAGAAGTTCAGAAGTTATTGGAATAGGGTTAGGCCATTCAGCCCATTAAGTCAACTCCGGCATTCAGTCATGGCTGATCTATCTCTCCCTCTCAACCCTATTCTCCTGCTTTCTCCCCATAACCCCTGACACTCGTACTAATCAACAATTATTATTCCATTAATGTGCCTATCTAAAGGTTATGATAGTCCCTGCCTCAACTAGTCCCTGCGGCAGCTTGTTCCATACACCCACCACCCTCTGTGTAAAAAAGTAGTCCCTCAGGTCCCTATTAAATCTTCCTCTCCCCTCCTTAAACCTGTGTCCTGTGTCCTTTGGTTCTTAATTCCCCTACTGTGGTAGCGTATAGAGGGCGATCGTTTCGCTGAGCACCACCGCTCAGTCCGCCTGGGCCTACCTGATCTCCCGGTTGCCAAACACTTTAACTCCCCCTCCCATTCTGCGCCGAGGCCTCCAACTCCAACTGCGAGCGACCGACCTCGAGGCTCCGGAGGCAGAGCCAGGACTTACCAGCGCGGGGCTGGCCTGCTTCGGGGCTGCGGTGGCGTTCCGGCGGTGGCGACCGAGGACACTGGTGGCGACCCGAATCCGGAGGCTCGGCCGCGGGCCCGGTGGACGACATCGTCGGGAGCTCGCAGGTCACAGGTGGGTGACCTGTTTTTCTGGAGCTCCCTCAACTACAGCTGCGTCCGCTGGACTGGAGGGTGGCAGCTTCGGCAGCTTCGACCACCCCGGGCCGCGGAGTTTGAACCAGCCCGTCGCGGACGGAGCACGGATTCAGCCGCGGGATTGACTTACCATCACCCGGCGGGGTCACAACATCAGAGGCCTGGATCGCCTCAGCGCAGAGGGAGAACAAAGCGGGAAGAGACAGAGACTTTAAGACTTTTGCCTCCATCACAGTGAGGAGGTGCCTGGTGAACTCACTGTGGTGGATGTTAATTTGTGTTTATTGTGTGTTTTGTTATTTATTATTATATGTATGACTGCAGGCAACGAAATTTCGTTCAGACCGAAAGGTCTGAGTGACAAATAAAGGAATCTCTAATCTCTCTAATCTCCATTCCCACACTGACCTTTCTGCCTGGGCCTCCTCCACTGTCAGAGTGAGGCCAAATGCAAATTGGAGGAACAGCACCTCATGTTTCGCTTGGGCAGCTTACACCCCAGCGGTATGAAGATCGACTTCTCTAACTTCAAGTAACCCTTGCGTCCCCTCTCTCTCCGTCCTTCAATCTCCCACCCTAGTTTCACTGTCATCCTGTTGAGTTTCATTGTCTGTATATCTCGTTATCACCGAGCCCACCGCCAACAATGGACCATTGTGGGCTCCACCTTTCCTTGATCGTCGTTACTTTAAGCTCATTTGTTCTACGTCTCTCTATATCTCTATATCTCTAGTTTCCCTTTCTCCTGACTGTCAGTCTGAAGAAGGGTCTCGACCCAAAATGTCATCTATTCCTTTTCTCCAGAGATGCTGAATTTCCCGCTGAGTTACTGCAGCTTTTTGTGTCTGTCTTCGGTAGTTACATTGCTCCATTGTGGAAACAAGGAACAGTCCTGGGCCTCCTCCATTGTCGGAGTGAGGCCACTCGCAAATTGGATAAATAACACCTCATATTTCGCCTGGGCAGCTTACACCCCAGCGGTATGAATATTGACTTCTCTACCTCCTCTAACCCTTGCTTTCCCTCTCTCTCCATCCCCCATCCCACCCCCACCCTAGTTCTCCGGCTAGTTTCACTGTCCTCCTGATGAAAGTTTACTGGATGTCCGCCCCTTTGTCGCCTTCCCCTCAGCTAGCAATGATCTATTCTACATTTTCCTTGACCATCGTCCCCTTTGATCTGTGTTTTCACACTTTACCCTTCCATATCTCTGTGTCTCCCTCTCCCCTGACTCTCAGTCTGAAGAAGGGTCTCGACCCGAAACGTCACCCATTCCTTCTCTCCAGAGACGCTGCCTGTCCTGCTGAGTCACTCCGGCATTTTGTGTCTATCTTCAGGATGATTGCAAGTTCTCCTGATATTTGGTCCTCAGCCTGAGCTCACAGATGATCAATCATATCTGGTCAATCATCTTACCTGCCATAACCGTCTTGCCCTTGGATAAATTGTAAGCATCCAAAAATCAATATGGTATTCATATCAACTAGGATTTCAAGATCGAACCAGCATGCACACTTTCCAAAGAGGTTTACGTAGAAAGAGGGTGGTGAATCTGTGGAATTCATTGCCACAGAAGGCTGTGGAGGCCAAGTCAATGGATATTTTTAAGGCAGAGATAGATAGATTCTTGATTAGTACGGGTGTCAGGGGTTATGGGGAGAAGGTAGGAGAATGGGATTGGGAGGGAGAGATAGATCAGCCATCATTATTCAATGGTGTAGATGGGCCGAATGGCCTAATTGTGCTCCTATCACTTATCAATTTATGAAATGCGTACACCTTAGTTTAGTTTAAAGATAAGCACAGAAACAGGCCCTTTGGCCCATCGAGTCCAGGCCGACCAGCAATCCCCGTACACCAGCCTACACACACTGGGGACAATTTACAATTATACCAAAGCCAATTAGCCTACAAACTTGCACGTGAGGTAACCGAAAGATCCCGGAGAAATCCCACGCGGGTCACGGGGAGAACGTACAAACACGTTAGAGACAGAACCCGTAGTCGGGATCGAACCCGTGACTTACTCTGGCGCGGTAAGGCAGCAGCTCTACCGCTGTGAACGCTGATATAGATAGAAGTGCAAATGAAGAGTGTGATCTCACGATTTAAAATTCACAGGTCATAATGTTCCCGATAAATGGTGCAAATTTCTCCTGTTGTTTTATTCAAATGTAATTTACGCGGTTCCTCTTTTACAGAGCATGGTGTCAATATAGAATTGTTATAATTGCAGATATTAATAGTGGAGATACTCATTGAAATAATGTACATAGAATCTGAAAATCCTCTTGAATAATGCAGTGTAGTTGAACCACGCTGTTCGTAATCCCTTCTCTCTTTAAGGAGCCAGCATTTGTGTCGGGAGGGTGCCTGTACTTGGCCTATTGTGTGCAGTTTTGGTCCCCTAATTTGAGGAAGGACATTCTTGCTATTGAGGGAGTGCAGCGTAGGTTCACAAGGTTAATTCCCAGGATGGCGGGACTGTCTCTTATGCTGAGAGAATGGAGCGGCTGGGCTTGTGCACTCTGGAGTTTAGAAGGATGAGAGGGTATCTCATTGAAACATATAAGATTTTTAAGGGATTGGACACACTAGAGGCAGAAAACATGTTCCCGATGTTGGGGGAGTCCAGAACCAGGGGCCACAGTTTAAGAATAAGGGGTAAGCCATTTAGAACGGAGATGAGGAAACACTTTTTCACACAGAGAGTTGTGAGTCTGTGAAATTCTCTGCCTCAGAGGGCGGTGGAGGCCGGTTCTCTGGATACTTTCAAGAGAGAGCTAGATAGGGGTCTTAAAGATAACAGGGGACATGGGGAGAAGGCAGGAACGGGGTACTGATTGGGGATGATCAGCCATTCAAAACTCTTTAGATTCTGGAGTAGTTCCTGAGGATTGGAGGGGAGGGTGGGGGGAGGGGGGGGGGGGGGGGGGGTGGGGGGGGGGGGGGGGGGGGGTGGGGGGGGGGGGGGGGGGGGGGGGGGGGGGGGAAACTGCTAGAGTCAGTTATTAAAGATGGATAGCAGCACATTTGGAAAATGGTGAAATCATTGGACAAAGTCAGCATGGATTTATGAAAGGTAAATCATGTCTGACGAATCTTATAGAATTTTTCGAGGATTCATAGCAAAAGGATTTGAGTATAGGAGCAGGGAGGTTCTACTGCAGTTGTACAGGGTCTTGGTGAGACCACACCTGGAGTATTGCCTACAGTTTTGGTCTCCTAATCTGAGGAAGGACATTCTTGCCATAGAGGGAGTACAGAGAAGGTTCATCAGACTGATTCCTGGGATGTCAGGACATTCATATGAAGAAAGACTGGATAGACTCGGCTTGTACTCGCTAGAATATAGAAGATTGAGGGGGGATCTTGTAGAAACTTACAAAATTCTTAAGGGGTTGGACAGGCTAGATGCAGGAAGATTGTTCCCGATGTTGGGGAAGTCCAGAACAAGGGATCACAGTTTAAGGATAAGGGGGAAGTCTTTTAGGACTGAGATGAGAAAGACATTTTTTACACAGGGAGTGGTGAATCTGTGGAATTCTCTGCCACAGAATGTAGTTGAGGCCAGTTCATTGGCTATATTTAAGAGGGAGTTAGATGTGGCCCTTGTGGCTAAAGGGATCAGGGGGTATGGAGAGAAAGCAGGTACAGGATACTGAGTTGGATGATCAGCCATGATCCTATTGAATGGTGGTGCAGGCTCAAAGGGCCGAATGGCCTACTCCTGCACCTATTTTCTATGTTTCTATGATCACATTGAATGGCGGTGCTGGCTCGAAGGGCCGAATGGCCTACTCCTGCACCTCTTGTCTATTGTCTATTATAACATAAGATAGTCCTTGTGCCTTTAAACCCTTTTGCAAAGGTGTTTTCATTTCAATCTCTGAGTTAGGATTTCACTGTTGGGATCCTTGTGCCCGCAGCCCAGACCATCACACAAACCAACCTCCCTTCCATTGACTCCATCTACATCTCACGCTGCCTCGGCAAGGCCAGCAGCATCATCAAGGACCAGTCGCACCCTGACCACTCCCTCTTCTCCCCTCTCCCATCGGGCAAGAGGTACAGAAGTGTGAAAACGCACACCTCCAGATTCAGGGACAGTTTCTTCCCAGCTGTTATCAGGCAACTGAACCATCCCTCCACAACTAGAGAGCGGTCCTGAGCTACTATCTACCTCATTGGTGACCATCGGATTATTTTTGATCAGACTTGACTGGCTTTACCTTGCGCTAAACCTTATTCCCTTATCGTGTATCTGTACACTTCGTCTTCTTCTTGCGTAAGGCGTGCACAGCCTAAAGTTGTAGGTCAACTTGTTCTATTTGACCTTGTTTGTGCACGTCAGGTTGATTGCATTCCTCAAAACAGGGTGGACCATGTGAAGGTTGCAATCTCCCACCCCAACTGCACACTGTGAATGGGTCGATTGTAATCACCTATTGTCTTCCCGCTGACTGGTTAGCACGCAACAAAAGTTCATCACTGTACCTCGGTACACGTGACAATAAACAAAACTAAACCAACGCTAGTTTGAGAATTGACTTCAAAGAACAGTGATGATTCCCTTGTCTCACGGTTGAGTTTAGAAGGTTGAGGGAGGATCCTCATTGAAACTTCCCGAATAGTGAAAGGCCTGGCTAGAGTGGATGTGGAGAGGATGTTTCCACTAGTGGGAGAGTCTAGGAGCAGAGGTCACGGCCTCATAATAAAAGGGTGTACTTTTAGAAAGGAGGTGAGGAGGAATTCATTTCATCAGAGGGTGGTGAATCTGTGGGATTCATTGCCAAAGACGGCTGTGGAGTCTGTCATTGGGTATTTGTAAGGTCGAGATTGTCAGACCTCTACAGGCAGGCCAAGTACAAGCTGAGAAGAGGAATCAGAGCTGCCAAGGTAAGGTACTCTGAGAAGTTGAGGAGCAAGTTCTCAGCTGGTGGCTCCTCTTCAGTTTGGAAGGGCTTGCAAGAAATCACCAGCTACAAGAGGAAAGCCCCCCGCTCTTTGGACAATTGTCAGCTGACCAACGACCTGAATGAGTTTTACTGCAGGTTTGAAAACCAGAAACATAACCCTGGTACCCCCTCCCCCTCCCCTCCCCCTCCCCTCCCCTCCCCAACCAACACAGCCAGACCCCAGTCTGCAAAGGTACACAAAAATGCTGGAGAAACTCAGTGGGTGCAGCAGCATCTATGGAGCGAAGGAAATAGGCAACGTTTCGGGCCGAAACCCTTCATCAGTCTGAAGAAGGGTTTCGGCCCAAAACGTTGCCTATTTCCTTCGCTCCATAGATGCTGCTGCACCCG
The DNA here is from genome assembly GCA_038087875.1 of Malacoraja senta. Classification (NCBI taxonomy): domain Eukaryota; kingdom Metazoa; phylum Chordata; class Chondrichthyes; order Rajiformes; family Rajidae; genus Malacoraja; species Malacoraja senta. Next base: position 3,684,057 of record CM075982.1, on the reverse strand, counting down.
CTGAGTTTCTCCAGCATTTTTGTGTACCTTCGATTTTCCAGCATCTGCAGTTCCTTCTTTAACACACAGTCTGCAAAGAATGGACCCTGCACCTTCTCCTTCCCATTCACCACTTCACACCTACTTAAGGCAAGACTCCAGTATAAAAAGTCTGGACCATTTCTCACCCCAACCAACACTTCACACCCACTCACAGCCTGACCTCAGTCTGCAAAGACTGGGCCCTTGTACACCCACCCCTCTCCAATCACCACTTCACACCCAATCACCCACACCTTTCTTGCTGAACAACATCACTTCGTCAACAATAAAAATAGAGGAGGTGGAGAGGCTTTTCAGAAGACAGAACAGCCGGAAATCTCCAGGACCTGACAATGTTTCCCCCTCTACTCTCAAGCTCTGTGCCAAACAACTGGCACCGGTCTATACAGACATTTTTAACCAGTCCCTGCAAACATGTACTGTCCCTGCCTGCTTCAAAGTCTCCACTATTGTCCCTGTACCCAAAAAGGCAAGGATTACTTGTCTAAATGACTACAGGCCTGTCGCACTGACCTCTGTAGTCATGAAGACACTCGAAAGGCTTGTGCTGGCCAAGCAGAAAAATATCACGACCCCCCTGCTGGACCCTCTGCAGTTTGCATATCGGGCCAATAGATCTGTGGATGATGCAGTCAACCTGGGCCTGTACTTCATCCTCCAGCACCTAGACCGCCAGGGGACCTATGCGAGGATCCTGTTTGTTGATTTTAGCTCTGCATCCAACACCATTGTGCCTGAGCTACTACACTCCAAACTTTTCGACTGTGCCTGAACCCCTCTGTCGGTGGATCACCAGCTTCCTGACAGACAGGAAGCAGCATGTGAAACTGATCCAGGATGGGGAGGAATCTGCCTACATACAGGAAGTGTCACAGTTGGCGTCCTGGTGCCATCGCAACAACCTGGAGCTCAATGCTCTTAAGACAGTGGAATTGATTGTAGACTTTAGGAGAGCTCCCCCTCCCCTCCCCTCACCCCACTCACCATCAACAACACCACAGTCACATCTGTGGAGTCTTTTAAGTTCCTGGGAACCATCATCTCCAAGGACCTTAAGTGGGGGGCTACCATCGACTCCACAGTGATAAAGGCCCAACAGAGGATGTACTTCCTGCAGCAGCTGAGGAAGCACAATCTGCCACAGGCAATGATGGTCCAATTCTACACGGCCATCATAGAGTCTGTTCTCACCTTCTCCATCATGGTCTGGTTCGGCTCAGCCACCAAGCACGACACCTGGAGGCTGCAGCGAATCGTCCGATCAGCATAGAAGATTATTGGCTGCAACCTTCCCTCCATTGATGAACTGTACACTGCAAGGGCCAGGAAGCGAGCGGGCAAGATCATCTCTGACCCCTCTCACCCTGGCCACAAACTCTTTGAATCACTTCCCTCTGGAAGGCGACTCCGGACTGTCAAAGCTGCCACAGCCAGACATAAAAACAGTTTTTATCCACGAGTAGTTGCTCTACTCAACAGCCAAAAATCTGTAGCCTCCCTTTGATCTGGTATTTTGTTGGTTCACATGCTTGATCAACGGTGTTTTATCATTAATGTTTTATTATTATTAATGTTTAGTGTTTTCTGAGTCATTCGTAACTGTCACTGTATATCATGTTGTTACTTGTGGGCGGAGCACCAAGGCAAATTCCTTGTATGTGAAGTACTTACTTACTTGATTAGTACGGGTGTCAGGGGTTATGGGGAAAAGGCAGTAGAATGGACGAGCATGGTGGGGCAGCGGTAGAGTTGCTGCCTTGCAGCGCCAGGGACCAGGGTTTGATCCTGACTACGGCCGCTGTCTGGACGGAGTTCGTACGTTCTCCCCGTGACCTGCGTGGGTTTTCTCCAAGATCTTCGGTTTCCTCCCACACTCTAAGGATGCACAGGTTTGTAGGTTAATTGGCTTGGCATCATTGTAAATTGCCCTTAGTGTGCGTAGGTTAGTGTTAGTGTGCGGGGATCGCTGGTCGGTGCAGAATCGGTGAACCGAAGGGCATGTTCCCACGCTGTATCTCTGAACGAAATTAAACTAAAGGGGTGCAGAGGGAAAGATGAATTTGATGATTGAATGGCGAGTAGACTTGATGGTCCAAAATCTGGATCTCGTGGTGAGGATCAAACTTGGGTCTCTGGCGCTGTAAGGCAGCAACTCTACTGCTACGCCACTGTGCAGTCCTTAAACATAGCTTAGATGGAGCTTGCTTAGCTGGGGCAGCTTGGTTTTGCATGGATGAAGGGCCTGATCGGGGATCGCTGGTCAGCGCGGACTCGGTGGGCCGAAGGGCATGTTTCCGCGCAGTATCTCGAAACTAAACTAAGCTAAACTAAAAAACACTAATTGACAGTGAAGGCATTAGGATGACTTGTAGTTCAGTTATGCTGATTACACCAACCACGAGATGAGCCAAATTCATCGTTCCAATGATTAATAGAGTGCTGTTGGCTCCCGAAACGAAAGATTTCTTTATTGGTCATTTTTCTCTGAAGAGGTAAAAAAAAAAAAATCAGAACAGGTGTTCGCTTTGCTTTTCGCATAAATTCGTCTTTCTGTTTTTGTAAAGTGTAATTTAAATTTCATGACTGATCTTATAATGCTGCACGAAAGGTCGGCCAAGAGTGATCACTCAGACTGGAAGCCAAGCCCAGTAATCAAAGCACAGGTGGAATAAAATAATGTCTACAGTTCGTGCTCTTGTGCTTAATGGGTGTGGAACATGTGGGAGCCTGAAACATAGAAACATAGAAAATAGGCGCAGGAGTAGGCCATTCGGCCCTTCCAGCACCGCCATTCAATACGATCATGGCTGATCATTCAAAATCAGTACCCCGTTCCTGCGTGCTCCCCATATCCCTTGATTCCGTCCAGGTTCAGGAACAGCTTCTTCCCTACAACCATCAGGCTTTTAAACACTACAACCTCCAAATAAGCTCCGAACTACATTGACCACATTTACGCACACACGCACACACACACACATATTATATAGTATATCTATATTACTAAAAGTAAGATCTTGACCGCTTTTGGCTGCGCTGTGCTGTGATTTCCGAGAGAACACTGCCACCTACGGCTGTCATTTTTGGCCACCTCGCTCAGAGCCCCCCTCCGCCTGCCAGGACTGGAGGATTTTTCCCATCGATGAACAATCAGAGATATATTAATGTTTTAAAAAATGTTGCCATTCTCTCTGGTGCCCCTGCTGGTGGGAGGGGGGAGAGACTATAAAACCCGGAAGTGGTGTGCCTCACTCAGTCTCTGCAAGATGGGGGGGAACTGAGAGGTTCACGTCTCTCTGAGCTCTGAATAACACTGAACACATGTCAACTCAACTGTGTGCCCTTAATGTGGCAAATGGTTGTTTGGGGGGGTTTGGGGGTTGAAGTAAAGAGGCAGTGCAAATGGTTGTTTGGGGGGGAGTTTGGGGTTGAAGTAAAAAGGCAGTGCAAATGGTTGTTTGTTTTTTTTTTGGGTTGAAGTAAAAATGACAGTGCTAATGGTTGTTGGGGGGGTGTTGGGTTGAAGTAAAAAGGCAGTGCAAATGGTTGTTTGGCTAAACTTGACAACTTCCTGTTTGAACTACATTGATTTTAGATGAACTTGAATTTTGTGGCCTTGCACCCTGCTTGAAATGGTAGGAAAATGGATTTGAATTTGGTGGCCTAGCACTCTGCTTGAAATGGAATTTCAAGGAATAGCCGTGAGTCAACTGCCAGCCCACCAGCCGTGAGTGAGCTGCCAGCACATCAGGCTTGAGGCACTGAGCTGCCACCCAATAATCCATTTGGCCCACAATGTCCATACTAGCCCTCTCGAGACCAGTAGTCCCTGCAGCCAACAATACCCATACCAGCACTCCAGAAAGACCCCCCCCCACTGGCCACCAATATTGGAATTGGTGGAGAGGTGGAATATTGCGTTGGGGACCAGCCCTCCCGTGTGAACATGGGACCCAACGTGTACCACTTAGTCTAGTATTAATATATACATATATATATATATATATTTGTGTGTGTGTGTGTGTGTGTGTGTGTATTTGTGGGGATGTACATGTTTTTATATATATATAATAGATCGTGGGACCCGTTGGGTCCCTGTCACACAGGAGGCCTGGTTCCCCGACGCAACCCTTTCCCCAATGCAATATTCCACCATTCACCCATAGCCCCACGGGAGGCCTGGTCCCCAAAGTAACCCGTTCCCCAAAGTAAGATGCCACCACTCACCTGTTCCCCCAACGCAACCCGTTCCCCCAATGGGTCCCTGACACACGGGACGTCTGGTCCCCCAACGCAACCCGCTCCCCCAAAGCACTATTCCACCACTCACCCATCCCCCAACGCAAACCGTTCCCCCAACGCAATATTCCACCACTCACGCATAGCCCCTCATCCTCCCTCTTTTTAAACGTTTAAAAAAATGCAAGCACTTGCTGCCAGGACTTTAAAAAAAAATTCGATTCCACTTCCCTGCCTCACCCAGCACTCCCTCCCCCTCCTGTTCATCCTCACTCTGCCCCTCCCCCTCCTGTTTCATCCTCACTCTGCCCCTCCCCCTCCTGCTCATCCTCACTCTGCCCCCTCCCCCTCCTGTTCATCCTCACTCTGCCCCTCCCCCTCCTGTTCATCCTCACTCTGCCCCTCCCCCTCCTGTTCATCCTCATTCTGCCCCTCCCCCTCCTGTTCATCCTCACTCTGCCCTCCCCCTCCTGTTCATCCTCACTCTGCCCCTCCCCCTCCTGTTCATCCTCACTCTGCCCCTCCCCTCCTGTTCATCCTCACTCTGCCCCTCCCCCTCCTGTTCATCCTCACTCTGCCCCTCCCCCTCCTGTTCATCCTCACTCTGCCCCTCCCCCTCCTGTTCATCCTCACTCTGCCCCTCCCCTCCTGTTCATCCTCATTCTGCCCTCCCCCTCCTGTTCATCCTCACTCTGCCCCTCCCCCTCCTGTTCATCCTCACTCTGCCCCTCCCCCTCCTGTTCATCCTCACTCTGCCCCTCCCCCCTCCTGTTCATCCTCACTCTGCCCCTCCCCCTCCTGTTCATCCTCACTCTGCCCCTCCCCCTCCTGTTCATCCTCACTCTGCCCCTCCCCCTCCTGTTCATCCTCACTCTGCCCCTCCCCCTCCTGTTCATCCTCACTCTGCCAGGACTAAGTGTTCTATGGTTGGAACATTGTTGCAAATGAGATTCCATTGTGATGTCATAGCTGCAACTGCCAGCACTGAAGTGTTGAAGTGATTCTTTCTCAAAATGGGGTTTTGTAAATTTTAAATGTCAATAACTTGTGAAATATAACATCAATCTGAACGAAACTTGACACAAACAACCACAGGGCAATGGTGAGTAAGGTGGCCAAACATTTTAGTGCTATTGTGTACAGCTTTGGCGTAGTTCCAGGATCACATGGGCAAACATGCATAGATAGAAACTAGATAGATATACAGAAAACAGACATATATATATATACTGTATATATATAAAACATACACACACACACATACACACATACATATATATATATTCACACAGTATATATATATGCACACTCACACATACATATTTACATATGCATATATATATACGTATACACACGTACACACACACATACACGTACACACACATACACACACACACACACACACGGTCACACACATATATTTTGTACTTTTTTTGTTGTTTACCATGAGTTTTACAGTACAGTATGTTTACATGTTGTGCTGCAGCAAGTAAGAATTTCTTTGTGCTGTTTTGGGACATATGACAATAAAACACTTGACTCTTGACTTTTGATTGATGATACAGCATGGAGAAAGACCCTTCAGCCCACCGAGTCCACATCGACCATTGACTTGTTCACACCAGCTCTATGTTCTCCCAACTTCACATCCACTCCTTACACACTAGGGGGCAATTTTACAAAGGGCCAATTAACGTGCAAACCCGCACGTGATTGGAATGTGGGAGGAAACCGGAACAACTGGAGAAAACCCACGCGGTCACGGGGAGAACGTGCAAACTCCGCGCGGACAAGCACCCGAGGTAAGGATCAAACCCGGGTCTCTGGCGCTGCTGAAAGTCAAAACTTTCTTTTACATCCACGGTAAATTGCCTTCTGAAACTCTCTAGCCCTCAGCACTGTACAGCACCGTTACACCTTCCATTTCCTCCACTCTAATATCCTGACAGCTACACATCTTCAACCTGTTACAGAAAAATGTCCATTGCGGTCAGATCCATGGAACGGTTCATGGGAAATTGGAAGAGGAACTGTATTGTAGCGACTTGGGACGAACCAGAATATATTCTCGTCAGCCCAGAAGATCTCAAACTCGCTGAGAGCGAAGAATAACGGTGGAGACAACTTATAACCTCTGGTGTTTGAACAAAAGTAAATGATTGCAGTGGCTTCAAGGATGAAACAAATGCTATGTTTCTGCTCAATATCTCTGGGCTGCCGAGGGCTTCAGGTATTTACTTTGAAGGTGCGGCTTTGATCCATGGAGATCAACCAGGACCTGGTGCATCTGTTGCCTCTACCTTAATCAGTTCAGTTTAGTTTATTGTAACGTGAACCGAGGTACAGCGCAAAGCTTTGGCTACGTGCTATCCAGTCAGCGGAAAGACAATCATGATTACAATCGGGCCATTCGTGGTGTACGGATACATGATAAAGGGAATAATGTTTAGTGCAAGATAAAGTCTGATTAATGAGAGTTGAATGGGCTACATAGTAGCTCAGGGCTGCTCTCTAGTGTGGTAGGATGATTCAGTTGCCTGATAACAGCTGGGAAGAAACTGTCCCTGAATCTGGAGGTGCGCATTTTCGCACTTCTGTACCTCTTGCCTGAGGGAGAGGGGAGAAGAGGGAGTGGCCGGGGTGCGACTCGTCCATGACTATGATGCTGGCACCATGGACCCGGGTTCGATCCCGACTACGGGTGCTGTCTGCACAAAGTTTGTACGCTCTCCCCGTGACCTGCATGGGTTTCCTCCGGGTGCTCCAGTTTCCTCCCACACTCCAAAGACGTGCAGGTTTGTAGGTTATTGGCTTCTGTAACTTGTAAAATTTCCCTGGTGTGTAGGAGAGTGCTAGTGTGCGGGTGATCGCTTGTCGACGTGGACGCGGTGGGCCGTAAGGCCTGTTTCCTCGCTGTATCTCTAAACCCTAAAGTCAGGTCAGATCGGGGGGGGGGGAGTTCCCCCGCCACGGGTACCATGTAATCCCGTGCTACCTGCTCCATGGTCGGATAGTCGGCGACTAAACCGTCTCCCCACCCGGTTTGCCAGGTGAGGAGGGGGCTGTGGACACCCAGCAGGACCAAAAACAAGACCGTCAAAGGGCGGATGAGCTTCTAGTGAACCACGGCCATCCACACTTCAGTAGAAGTTGCGATCACTGTCGTACACGGCATTGTAAGGAGCGGAGAAAACATGAAATGTAACTCTTCCCTCTCCTTGCTACGCAAAAGAGAAGTTGTACAAACTAAAGTCTAAAAACAGGAAGTTTAACATCTTTTTCACACAGAGAGTTGTGAGTCTGTGGAATTCTCTGCCTCAGAGGGCGGTGGAGGCCGGTTCTCTGGACACTTTCAAGAGAGAGCTAGATAGGGCTCTTATAGATAGAGGAGTCAGGGGATATGGGGAGAAGGCAGGAACGGGGTACTGATTGGGGATGATCAGCCATGATCACATTGAATGGCGGTGCTGGCTCGAAGGGTCGAATGCCTACTCCTGCACCTATTGTCTATTGTCTATTGTCTAAGAAGAAGCAAGCACTAAATGTCATTCGAAAATTCCGCGCTGTATCTCGAAAGACTAAAGTCAAGTCTAAAGTCTTCTAATTCATTTAAGCTCTAACAATGACCATGTTAGGGGAGCAGACCCAGGTGAATTAGCAGCAGCGATTTGGATCCACTTGCGGTGCTGAACGTGTTTTAAGAGTGTAGCTTTCACCTTGTGATAAACCCGCTGTCATGTTTGTGCCCGTTGATAAATGTGGTTCTGTTGTACAATTTCCTAAGCCGTTCCCACGGAGGTTGGCAAGTTGCAAGCCGGGTCAAACGTAAGACCCTGTAAACTTGAAAATGTGGCCCAAACCCTATCCATCATTGAAGCCACACACAAAATCAAGCCCACAGCACGCTCCTGAAAGAATTCACCATGGCTGGAATGTTTGGATGAATTATTTAATGCCGCATAATCAATTATTTCTGTATGTGCCGCTCTGGTCCAGTGAATGATGCAATCTGGCCTTCAGCGTGACCACCAGCCTTGCCAGCGTGTGATCGAGTAGATGGACACAATAGGCTGGAGTTACTCAGCGGGTCAGGCAGCATCTCTGGAGAAAAGGAATAGGTGATGTTTCGGGTCGAGACCCTTCTTCAGACTGAGAGTCGGGGGAAAAGGGAGACGAGAGATATAGACGGCGGTATGGAGAGATATAGAACAAATGAATGAAAGATATGCATAAAAGTAACGATGATAAAGGAAACAGGCCGTTGTTAGCTGTGGGCTAGGTGAAAACGAGTCACAGACAATGAGACTCACCAGGGTGACATTAACAATCACTAGGGAGGGGGGGAGGGACGGAGAGAGAGGGGATGCAAGGGTTACTTGAAGCTTGAGAAATCAATATTCATACCATTGTGTTGTAATCTGCCCGAGCGAATTATGAGGTGCTGTTCCTCCAATAGGTTACAGCGCTAGAGACTCGCTTTCGATTCTGACTACGGGTGCTGTCTGTACGGAGTTTGCACGTCTCCCCGTGACCACGTGGATTTCCTCCGGGTGCGCCGGTTTCTTCCACATCCCCAAAACATGCGTGTTGGTAGTTTAATTGGCCCTCTGTAAAAATGGCCACTAATGTGTAGGGAGTGGATGAGAAAGTGGGATAACATAGAACTAGTGTGCATGGATGATCGATGGTTAGCATGGACTCGGTGGGCCGAAGGGCCTGTTTTCATGCAGTATCACTGAAAACTAACCAGAAAAAGTGTAAACCAAGAAAGCACTAATTACTACCAGGACAATAACTGGGCCTCAAGCACCTGAATTGATACGTGGTTATTAGCTGGTTCATAAATCATAAGATCATAAGTGATAGGAGTAGAATTGGGCCATTCGGCCCATCAAGTCTACTCTGCCATTCAATCATGGCTGATCTATCTCTCCTCCTAACCCCATTCTCCTGCCTTCTCCCCATAACTGACACCCGCACTAATCAAGAACATTCAGTGCAAAATAAAGTCTGATAAAGCCACGATGTGTGGGCTGCCCCAAGCAAGAATTTAATTGTCCTATCTGGGACACATGACAATAAACTCTCTTGGTCCCAGCTACACTAGGCCATTTGGTCCATATCCCTCCAAACCTGTCCTATCCATGTACCTGCCTAACCGGTTCTTAAACGTTGGGATTGTCCCTGCCTCAACTACCTCCTCTGGCAGCTTTACTGGAAAGAAAAAAAACTTCAGACATGATAACACCCAGTTTATTGCAACAAATCTAATTTCCTTGCTGATGAGACTGTCTGGCCTGCGATTAATTATACGTCTGTCCTTATCCATCCGGCCCAGGGAAGATTACCAGCTGGTAATTGTATTTCTAACTCCTGTAACTCTGTAAGTACCAATTCTTGTTTACTAAAAATAGAAGCACCTTTTGCATCATTTCTGTGGCTTAGTCATTTATAGCAGAGATAGACACAGGGTGTTGGAGTAACACAACAAATCCGGCAGCATCTCCAGAGAGAAGGAATAGGTGATGTTTTGGGTTTGGAACTCTTTAGTCTTAAGAGATACAGCGTGGAACAGAACGTTTACCAAGACTAGTGTTTGGTTTAGTTTAGAAATACAGAGGCCTCACTGGCTGACAATTCATGTCAACAGGTAGATTGGTTAGTAATGGAGAGAGAGGATTGTTCGCCTTTTAACATAGGCGCGATCCTTCTCTCCCCAATAAAGTTGAAGAATACAATATACAAGAAAACCCGATTATTCATAGCACTTTGCGAATTTGGAGACAAGTAAAATTTGTCCTTCCAAATCTGAGGAAGGACATTATAGACATTATAGCCACAGAGGGAGTGCAGAGAAGGTTCATCAGACTGATTCCTGGGATGTCAGGACTTTCATATGAAGAAAGACTGGATAGACTTGGCTTATACTCGCTAGAATTTAGGAGATTGAGAGGGGATCTTATAGAAACGTACAAAATTCTTATGGGGTTGGACAGGCTAGATGCAGGAAGATTGTTCCGATGTTGGGGAAGTCCAGGACAAGGGGTCACAGCTTCAGGATAAGGGGGAAATCCTTTAAGACCGAGATGAGGAAAAACTTTTTCACACAGAGAGTGGTGAATCTCTGGAACTCTCTGCCACAGAGGGTAGTTGAGGCCAGTTCATTGGCTATATTTAAGAGGGAGTTAGATGTGGCCCTTGTGGCTAAAGGGATCAGGGGGTATGGAGAGAAGGCAGGTACGGGATACTGAGTTGGATGATCAGCCATGATCATATTGAATGGCGGTGCAGGCTCGAAGGGCCGAATGGCCTACTCCTGCACCTATTTTCTATGTATCTATGTATCTATGTACTCTTAAACGAAGAAATCTATCCCTTCTTTCTCCAATAGCTAATAATCCGTCATTCAAACCATCTATATAGATAAAACGTTTATTCATTGGGAAAGACTAGGAATTAAAAAGGTTGGAGATTTGTACGAAATGGGAAACCTTTTATCATTTCAGAAATTATAAACAAAATACAGTCTGAAAGGTAATCAATATTACCTCAGACCCCGGAGATTCGGAGGCTTCAGCCGCAGGTCTGGTGGACGGTGACATCGGGAGCTCGCGGGTCCCTGGTGGGAGACCGCTTTTCTGAGCTCCCGCAACGGCAGCTTCTCCCGCCCGAGTTGCGGGTTGAAAATCACCTGGAGCGGGGTCTTACATCGCCCGGCGCGGCTTTAATGGCCGCGGGACTTGCTAGCACTACCGGGGGCTCCAACATCAAGACCCGGAGGGCGGCCTTGCATTGCCCGGCGCGGCCTGAATGGCCGCGGGACTTACTTACCATCGCCCGCCGGGGGCTTTGACTTTGACATCGGGAGGAGAATGGGGAGTGCAGGGAGAGATAAGACTTTGCCTTCCATCACAGTGAGGAGGAGATTCGCTGTGATGGATGTTTGTGTAAATTGTGTTGTGTCTTGGTTCTTCACTTGTTTGTATGACTGCAGAAACCAAATTTCGTTTGAACCTCAATGAGGTTCAAATGACAACAAATAAATGGTATCATTGTATCATTGTATCATATTTTAGATATCTTCAAATTCGAGATTATTTGAAAACATATACCCACGAATATCAAACTCTCTTGCCAGATATATTAGATGAAGGTATGACTAGAAACGCAGAGTCAAATAATTTTATATCATACTTGTACAATATCATTCTAAATATAGAAATTCCATCGTCAGATGTAATTAGAAGAGAGTGGTAACAGGAATTAAGCTTAAAAATTCCAAAGACAGATGGGAAAAATATCTTCTATATGTACATAACTGTTCGATCAATGTAAGACATATTCTAATCCAATTTAAAATACTACACAAACTATATTACTCAAAAACTAAACTGAACAAAATGTTCCCAAATGTATCTCCCATCTGCGACAAATGTTTATCTCAAAAAGCAACTATAACACACTCCTTCACCTCTTGCATAAAACTCCATAGAGTTTGGAAAGAAATCTTTGAAATCTTCTCAAAATTATTAAAAACAAAACTGGACCCCCATACAGAATTGATTAATTTTGGACCAACAGGTGCCTGCTCTGAGCTTTCAATATTTCAAAGATGTTTCCTCAATTACGGCCTGATAATGGCAAAAAAACATACTTAAATTTTGGAAAAATGCATCCACCCCACGCTTAAAATGTGGATCACAAGCATGTCGGAGACGCTACATCTTGAAGATATCAGACTCGTCTTAGCAGGAAAATCTGAGCAATTTTTAAAGATAT